>JAKOGI010000001.1:5082500-5085408 GCA_029747015.1 Carnegiea gigantea | reverse complement strand
GGTAATTGATGGATTTGTCAGAAGAATCTGGACAGGATATGGGATTGACAAAGTGTTGTTGATTAAAAAAGGGCTTTACCTAGTGCGGTTCAGTGAGCTCAAGGATGCAATGGTAGTGGTCCAAAAGGGTGTATTTCATTTTAACCAGAAACCTTTCATTGTGAAGGCATGGAACCCTGAAATGGACATGAACATTAATACCATCGCCTCACTACCAATATGGATTCAACTTCATGAATTGGATATCAAATATTGGGGTATGCAAAGCCTCAGTAAGATAGGAAGCATCCTTGGCATTCCACTAAAGACAGATAAGTACACAAAAGAAAAATTCATGCTGAAATACGCTCGTTTGCTAGTGGAAATGCCTTTAGCGGGACATTTCCCTGAATAGATTGAATTTGCAAATGAAAAAGATGTTATCATCAGACAAAAGATGGTATATGAGTGAAGGCCAATTAAATGCACACACTGCAGAATGTTTGGACACACAAAAGAGGAGTGCAGAAAAATTGTCTCTCAAAGACAGGAATGGAGAGCTAAAGCATCACAGGTAACATCTCAAAGTCAACACCAGCAAGCAGAAGTGCATGAGCAAAATGGTGAGGAAGATTTCCAACCAGTTACAAGGCATACTGTGAGACATCAAGTAATCAGCAATGAGGGTCAAGGATCCAGCACACCTGCAATTGAGAAACTGACAGCCAATACATTTAGTGTCTTACTGGAAGAGGAAGAAGTTCAGGAAAAAGGAGGGGAAGGGGACTACACCCCTAATGGATAGAATATTAAGTTGGAATATGAGGGGCATGAATAGCCCCAATAAGCAAGAGGACATTAAGATCTTCTTGCAGCAGCAAGCAGGATTGGTAGGATTTTTGGAAACTAAAATAAAGGCTCAGAATATTGCACCAGTGATGGGGAAAATATGTCCAAACTGAAGCTGCATTTATAATGCAAATGCAGAGGAAAGAGGCAGAATTATTATAAGCTGGCACCCTAGACATTATCATTTTAATTTGTTGCACATGACAGACAAGCTGATTCATGGGGAGGTATTTCATTTGTCCACAACCAAGAAATTTTTTATTACATTTGTCTATGGGAGAAATTTAGAGGAACAAAGACTTCCTCTTTGGGAAAACACTAAGACAATTTCCCAATCTCTAGAGGGTCCTTAGAGCTTACTTGGTGATTTCATCTCAGTTCTTCACTAAGGGGATAGAATTGGAGGGGTTGAAGTTAATGATGGGGAAACTAAGGATTTTGCAGAATGTATTCAACATTGCAACCTGCAGGAATTCAACTATGAAGGACCCTTTTTCACTTGGACCAACAAGACAATTTGGTCAAAGATAGATAGAGCCCTCCATAATGAGCTATGGTATGAAGCATTTGCATACACACATGTGCAGCTCAAGGCACAGGGCCTGTCAGATCACACCCCTGTCATCCTTAGCTTTCCACATCTCCCTAAACCCAAGAATACATTCCTTTTCTGTGATATGTGGACTAAGGACCAGGAATTCAAGGATATTGTTAAGGGTAGGCTGGCTCAATCTCATAGGGGATCATAACTGAAGAAGCTCCAGCAGGTGCTTGGAAATTTGAAGCATCCCCTCAAATAGCTTAACAAAAGTAAATATGCAGATATTTATGCACAGCAAGCCAAAGTTAGGGCAGATCTCACACAGATTCAATCCCTTTTGCATAATGACCCTCTCAACACAGAGCTGAACCAGCAAGAGTCACAGGTTAGAGATAAATATATCTCAATCAACTACTCAGCAATCTCTCTCATGCAACGGCAGAGCAAAGCTGAATGGATTGGCTTAGGGAATGAATGCACAAGAATGTTCATGGCCAGAATTAAACAAAGGAAGGCAATGACATGTATCTTTCACATAAGAGACACTAATGGCCAAAGGGTGGAAGGCTTTAAGGCAGTTTCAGATGTTATGACAAGTTTCTATCAAGATTTATTGGGGAGGATAGAATACCACAGAACATGTGTGGACCCATTGGTTATAGAAGCAGGGCCATCCCTAACACTAGAACAGCAAGTTCAGCTCTGCAAACCCTTTAGCAACAATGATATCAAGCAGGTGCTTTTCTCTATACCTAATCATAAGTCTCCTGGCCTGATGGGTTCAGTAGTAGATTCTACAAAACATGCTAGGATGATATTGGACCATTGGTATGTAATGCTATAAATGAGTTCTTCTCAACAGGGCATTTACCTGATTTTCTTTGCCAAACCAAGCTTATCTTGCTGCCAAAAACTATTAATCCTTAAAAAGCCCAGGACTTTAGACCAATCTCATGTTGCAACACTGTGTATAAGTGCATCACCAAGCTCATATGCAGCAGGCTTAAGGAGGTCCTACCTCACATTATTGATAAAGGACAAGGAGCTCTTGTCAAAGGTGGAGAGTTATTATTCAATGTGATGCTTTGCCAAGATTTGGCCAGAGGTTACAATAGAAAACATACCCCCCTAGCTGTATAATGAAGGTTGATTTGCATAAGGCCTTTGACTTTGTCCACTGGGAGTTTATCAAAGAACTCCTATATGCCCTCAAATTTCCACCTCTCTTTATACAATGGGTCATGAAATGCATATCTTCAGTGGAGTTTGCAATCTGCATCAACGGACAATAGGGTGAATTTTTTAAAGGCAAGAGAGGATTAAAGCAAGGTGACCCTCTATCCCTACTGCTGTTTGTTCTAACTATGGAATATCTCTCTAGATTGTTCAAAATGGCTAGCCTACAGCAGGGGTTTGCTTTCCATCCTCATTGCAAGAAGTTGGGTTTTACTCACCTTATGTTTGCAGATGACTTAATAATCTTTTGTAAGGCCCACCCCATTCCCTTCAAATCTTGATGAGGGCTTTCCAGAACTTTAC
>JAKOGI010000001.1:5070000-5077500 GCA_029747015.1 Carnegiea gigantea | reverse complement strand
AAAATGTAAATGAAAAATAAATGCAGTAATTAAGTTTAGCACGAACCGAATGAAGTGTTTTGCAATGGTGCTCTGGGTAGAGCCCTTGACCTTCTGTATCCATGTCTGTGTGTGAACAGGAAAAAAGGTTCCAAGCAAAAATCTCAATTATAGTCAGCCAGTTTTGCACAGAACAAAGGAACACTAACTTGAGAGTTTATAAGCACACAAAATTATGGCGAAATTTGCATGAATTTAGCTTGAAAAATGTCCATTTGGACGTATAATTAAAAAAAAAATCCAAAATCTTACTATGTCACAATACTCCAATTTAACCAACATAGGTTGGTTCAAGTGGCTTGACACTTGTTTTCCATGAGCAAAGCCTCGGGTTCAAGTCTTGTGATTGGAGAATATCTGTAATGGGATTGTTATATCCCTTATTGGATCAACAGTAATTCGACTCCAGTAAAATAGAGGATCCAAGACTCAAAAAAAAAAACCTCCAATTTAATAATACAATGGTGAATGGGTTTGTTTTGTTGTAACTGCCCTCTTGAATACATCAACTGTGGTCTACAGTCAATTGGATTTTACAATTTAAATTCAGTCATTAAGCACCCATGTGAAATATTTTTAAATGACTTAATAAGAGTACTTTGTCAATACAAAATAATGAGAAAAGATATTCCAGATCACTTATAAGAAGTACTTTCTCAATACAAAATAATAAGAGAAGAGTACTTGGATTTCCCCCTAGGTTCCTACCAAATTCAAATAGTTGAGTAATGCTATTCCAATTGCGTGAAAGCCATTAACTTCAAGAAGCAATACGAACAAATGAGATGGCCGATCAACTAGCTAGCTCTAACGAAGGAGCCAAATCCAGTATCTAGTATCAATCAACATATACACATGTTTCAAAACTTCAAGTGATTTTGACATATGTGAGTCTCAGTGATGAAGTCAGGAACTTGAGAGAGGGATGTCAGAAATAAAATGATAATTATAATTGAGTGATATCGTTCCCACTTTTTTCATTTAATAGTGAGTTTTTGAATCTAGAATTTAAAGAGAATGATGATTCTGTAGTTATCATTCTGAAATATCTATATATTTTGAGTTAGAATTTAAATTAACCCATAAATTAAACAACTTTAGAATTAAAATTTACAAATTAAATTCATATATTAAAACTGGAAAAGTAAATTGACATCAAGTTAAAGGATTAATCAACAAGTTGAACTACTAAGGTTAATAAAGTGTTGTCTTTTTGAAATATTGATATACTTTGACCCAGAATCGAATTAAACCCACAAATTAAACAAATTTAGAATTGAAATTCACAAATTTAAACTCATAAATAGACTTTAAAAAAAATTAATTTATAAATTAAGGATTGATTAATAAAGTAAAGTCAATTAAAGTACTAAACTATAATTAATAGATGTAGAATTTTAAATTAGAGAGGTGCTATTGATCAAAAAAATAAAGAAAACAAGAAGCTACTGACCCAAAAAAAAGAGGAAAAAATTGAACATAGCCCCAGCATGATTCAAACCCACAATGTCCTCAACAAGAGTGTCGCATCACATGCGCTCCTACCACTGAGCTAAACACATCATCAAGAAGATGCTTGCGACAATATTTCTTTATACCTCTTTTATTTTCTCAGCATACTAATTTTTTTCCCAGGCAGGGGAGGGGTTTCAGCTGACACCACGCTCTCTCCGCCAATGGTGAGTCTATGTGTGTGCGCACACATAAATACAATGTGTATGTCTGTGCTGTCACTTCTCACTGTGTATACACACGAAAACACATGTAGGGGCGTAGCTATGTGGTTGCCACTGATCGAGGTCCCTGCCCTCTTCTGCTATACCATCACTGTCTAGCCCCCATCTCTCTTCTTCCAAACCCTAATCACTATACATGCGTCAGTCTAGTCAGGTTTGAGTTGGTTCAGGTCTTAATCAAGTAAGTGTTCGGTTCGATCCTAGGTTGATTCATTTTTGAATTTCAGATCATTTCAATTCACCTATTTCAATAGTCGATTCGGTTCCATTCGAATTCTAGGTCAATTTTACCAGATATATGATCCAATTAGTTAGGGTGGGTTACGATGGTCAAACAAATTTAGAGTACACCTTTTTTTTGGGCCGGGGGGGCGAGGCATGAAATTTTTTTATTGCGTAGCGGATGTACAAGATGATTCATTGTATTGATGACTAGTAGCCCAATATATTGTTTCCGCTGCATCTTTGAAGTTATTAATAATTTTTTATTTTTTAAAAAAAAAAACACTGATCGGTGAAGCTTGCATCAACCTCTCTATGGGTAGGAATACCGGTAGAGGTAAGGTTGCCTACAGCTGGATCTCCCCAGACCCTGCGAAAGCGGGACTCACACTGGGAGTTGTTGTTGTTGGTGGTGGTGAAGCTTGCATCAAACATACATACTTACACAGCAACAACTTCATTGTGCTGACAATGATTCAGCAATTGTGCACAGGGTTGTGACAACTTCGAGTTCAGTCAAGTCAAAGTTTGGCTCCAGCTTGACTGAAATCAAACTCCAGCCTAGCCTATGCTGGCTTGAAAGCTTACCGAACCAAGCTCAGGACTAGGCTCAGCTTAGTTCAATTTTAAAAGTACTTGTGTGAGTGTGAATTTACCATTAAGATCAACAGAATTTATTTCAACTCTTAAATATTGTATCCAATGCAAAATCTATTAGCCTTGAATTGAAAGTTTTTTTAATTAAAACTAACACACAATCAAATATCAAACCGAGCTAGAACCAAAATTACATCTATCCCAGCCGAGCCCAAACTTAACTGGCTTGAGCCTGAGCCAACTCAATTGTAACCCTAATGATGCAAAGTCGGGGTGCAAGTAATAAAACTTTAGTTTAGAGTTTCACTCGAGTTTGTCAACGGGACAATCCTCACAATGTCACCACGCTGATAGGTTTTATCTATTCAATCCTACACTTATTTAGGCCAAAGTTGGTAGAAAAAACTTCATTGTACGCCCAAGTCAAGTTTGAACGGCAGGAGAAGAACTCCCATATAGAAATGTAAAGCTCAAATGAAAAGTTCATGGCCATACGGCTTAGTTCGAATTGAAGACATTTAACAATCAAGCTAAACAATATTCTACTTGCCCTAGTAAAGTATTTCTAAACCTTGGGGTTAGGTTTGACACAAATATCTTGTTATAACGAATAATTGCTGGGAACATACATTTAAAGGAAATAAAAAGTGGCATAAATCCATAGCTTCAACCTCAGCATGCCTATTGCCAATTGCCAATTGCCCAATACAGCATTTTCCAATGGGGCTGCTTTGAAGTTTAACCCTAATAGGAATAACATCTGGAAAATCAAGGAACACCAATACCAGAGAATAAAGCCGTGACTTCTGATGATTTTAGGCTATAGATAGCCTGATAAATACATATTTCAATCTGTATGTATTCAAAAGAAATAAGCAAAAAACATGACACTAGATTACATGAGCTGTTCAAAAAGGAACTGCCTTCTGCTGCTCATTGAGTTCAAGTTCGATTACTATCATTGAACTGTTGTGAGAATTCTGGTTGCCACCAGTACCAGGTAGTATCGCTGGAAATTTAACACATACACCACCCAGCAACCCCCCCCCCCAAAAAAAAAAAAAGCCTTGTTGATTTTAAACCAATGCAAAGGGTTATGTTGGTACACAGAATATTGCATACCAGACTGCAATAGGTCAAAAATTGTAGAATGGATCAACTTCAGGTTGTTTTCTCGGCATGCTTCTCATCTGCAATATCACTCGGAAGATCCGGTCCGTTTGGAACTTTTCCAGGAAAGTTTGTTGCTGGAGAATCAGAACTAATCATACTGCAGATAAGTGTGTCAACAATCAACTATATCAAGTGAGAGAAGGGATCAGCATCAGCTAGAAAAACAACAAAGCAAATGCTGTTGTGTACGAACACGCTTACCCTCTGTCTACTAAAACCATTGAGCGCAGTTCACAGTTGGCAAAGCTGCAAATGTGTAGCAACAAAGTAAACCAAATCAAAACATTGACACTACAGCTTCACGTCAAACAAACTACAGCAGGCTCAATGAAGCATATTGCTCTAGGCCAATGTACTCTCAGAATTTCAAAAGTTGTCAAGAGTGAATTTTTCATTTGCTTATAATGGACACTTACAACAAAGAAGTTGATAATATAAAAAAGATATTATCAAATAAGTAAGCAAATAAATTAGGAGAGAGAAGTGGCATAAATGTGTACAGTGTGAAGGTTGTGTGATGCGTAATGAGTTGAAACTTGAAAATGCAGATAATAATACATTCTTATCGGGGAAGAAACACAGCAGGTACAAAGAGAGATAAGCTGACTACCAGCAATGCAAAGGCAACCTTTTAGTTTCACAAACAAGACTGGACAAAGCTTACTGTGTGCATATCTCGTCTTTTACTGATTGATGACAATCCTTCCCAAATGCACTTAGAGTGTGAAATAAAAAGCCACTGTGGCTGACAATAGCAATCTCCTTCTCCTTCCGGGTCCATAACCTAGAGCATGCATAGAAGATGATTAGGAATAACTGTAGTTTACCATACTTAACAATTTGGGTACAAACGATACCATTTCAAGAACTTCATTCCTCTAGCTGCCACCTTGTCATTTGTCTCTCTTATATCCTCCTGCCACCATGTGTCCTCATCACTTTCTATCTGAGCAGAGTTCAAGCGTTGACAGGATAAATGCATAAGGAAAAAATCAGGCGGGTCACAACAGTACTGCTACCAATATTACGCAAGTAAAAAATATAGGCACGAATGGCAATAAACCAATGACCATCACATACATCTAAAAGCTCAACCAGAGAAAGAGACTTGCCAGTGAGAAATCTATTGCAGGAAAAAGCGACTCATATTCTCGCTTACTCCTCCTCTTATCACATGGATGCACCCCCTGTGATCAGAAATAGGTAGAAAGGCAAAATATTAGGCAACCAAAGAAAAGCCAAAAAGGAGGAGGAGGAAAGCAGTTAGCAATGAATGATAATCAATATTTTCACGTCACATAACTTAGTCACTCATTTCTCTGTCAGTGAAGGGCAACAAAATAAACAAATTTCAGCACATCAGATCAGATTGTCCTCAGCTATGAGCGTGAGACTAGTCTTATTTAACTCAAAAGGAAAAACGCTCTTCGAAAGAACATGACATACCAAGTGTTCTCGACAAAGCTCAACCGCCAGGAAAGGAGGACAATTAAGACTTGAAATTGCAGGGCGCCCACTGTTCGCTGCATCTGCCACCATAAGCGGTGCTACATCTATCCCATCAGTGTAATCATCACCTCCAAAAGCTCCTACTGCAGTTTGCATAGTCCTGCATAGATCACAAGAGACTATGAACCAGCATATCCGACAAATTCTGTGAAAGATTCTTAAAACCCGAATAATTGCAAGAACTTGATGCATGAGACATTCGGATAGCATATTTCATCGATTTAGATTCTACTGTCGAAAAAGCTCATGAAATTTTCCATGATCACAGGGATGCTGAAAGAAACTCAACGCCATTCCCATTGATAAAGGGATTTCAGGATTGGCTTACCTTGTCAAAGGAGATGTGATTACTAATTCAATCTTGTTGGATAAGCCACTAGCCTTAACATGCTTCCGTAAGTTATCAACCTGCCGTGTCAAAGCAAAAATAACTGAGACGCTTTCATTCATGGCATGAAAGTGGGACACTGGGACTGGCGAAGATAAGAAGAGGAACAAGGATACGACAAATAAAATTCGTCACAACCTGCTCCCAACCAAGCGGAGTTAAACTTGCATCAAGATAATCAAAAGATAAGTATTCCTTAAAGTCTTTTTCTCCCGCAACATTGTGGAATCCTTGTGCATGTCTAACCTGTGAAGTGTGAACATTGAATATGAAGTTGCCACATAAGAAAATGATCCAAGGAAACAGTCCTCTTCCCACCGCTAACATACAAATAAAATGAAATGAAAAACACACGCTATTAGTTTAGCACAAACCAAATGAAGTGTTTTGCAACGGTGCTGTGGGTACAGACCTTGACCTGCTGTAGTATCCATGTCTGTGAATTACAACCCAAAAAAAAAAAAAAAAAAAAGGGGGTTCAAAACAAGAAGCCTAAATTATAATAATCCAATCGTGCATTTCAGTGCCCGCCAGATTATACATCACCTACGGTCAACTGAATTGTTCTTAATTGTCATTATCACCAAGTACCAATTCAAATTTACAACTAATCCACACAGCTTTCCATGACTTCACCAAATAGCACTTTGACTACCCCCTCCCAAATTGAAATCGCACAGTAATGCATTGATGATATTCCAATTGCGTAAAAGCCATCAAATTCAGGAGGCAAAAATGAAAAGACCGACCAACTAAATTAGTCGCGACGAAGCGAAATACACGACTGAAAACAATCAATAATCACAGTATCTATCATCAGATTTTCAACACATCTTTTCAACAAGTTTAGCAAAAATCTAAACCTGCAACATCAACCAACCGAAACAAGATACATCAACTATAGTCCATTGTTTGCTAAATCGCCGTCATCATCATCAAAGAGCAACGCCAAATTACCACAAATCTACATCATTCGCGTGATCGCAAAAATAAAGCGTCAATCAAACATAATCCAGCAACGAAATTTTGATCGCGGCTAGCACAAAATAAAACTACGAACGAGTCAACTTCAACCAAATTACTCGATAAAAATTGAGAAAAACACAAAGCATGAATACCACCAATTCGCAAACACTAAAATTTCTGTCGCATTGTTCAATCTAGAGAGGTGGAGAGAGAGAGAGAGAACCTGGAAGAGAAGCGAAGGAGAGAGAAAAATGGGGCTGAGAGAAGGACGGAGTGAAAACGGAGATCCGGTGGTTTTCGTTGGTGGTGGTGGGGAAATAAGAAATCCGAAAGCACGAAAAGCTACGAGCACAAATGCTGGCAGTGCACGGGGGACGAGGAGAGAGAAGATTGAAAGGGTTGAAGGGGCTTGCGTGTGCCATGTGCGAACTGTTGCCAATTGATTCGCATTCGCTGCTGCCTCTCTCTCCCCCCCCCCCAACAAGTTTTGTCCTTTTTTGGGAAAATTACCAATTAGTGTTGCTTTAAATTTAATATTACTCAATGGTGTTCTTTTTGGGAGACGTGTTGTCAGCTTACTTTTGTGCTGGCAATGTTTTGTAGAAAGCAATTTACTCCTCTGCCTTAAACTAAAGTAGTCATCCCAAACATAACTCAACACAATTCTCCATCCTTTTTCTCTCTCCACCAACACCTTCCTCCATCGAATTATGCACCCTAAATGGGCCGCTGCGAAGCTATATATATGTGTGCGTTTGCACGTGTGCATGTGTGGGTGTTGGTCATATAGGATTGTTATCCCCTCAAGATGACTGTGTAAACCCGGGTTAGCTATGCCAAATGTTGGGGTTAGCGCATCAAATTATGCAC
>JAKOGI010000001.1:4100000-4330000 GCA_029747015.1 Carnegiea gigantea | reverse complement strand
TGGCCTTTAGTTGGAAAATATGTCATTAAATTCTTCTTTAGACAAGATATTTCCCCAAATTTAGTGTTCTACTTAATTCATGAGTTGCAACACAAATGAGTTGTTGTAGATTTAGGACGATAAATTCATTGATTTTATGTGATTTGAATTATGCAATTTTTGGGGGGAAAAGGGGGACTGTGGAAATAGTGAATGGATTTAGAAAAGTGATAGTAAGTATCCTATATGGTAGCCGGGTCTATTGATTTGAAACTACCTAACAATTTATATGAGTTGTCCCCTCTCAAAAGAAAAGAGAATGAGTTAGCAGAAAGATACATGTATATGTAGTAAGATCGATATTCTAGTTAAATCAGGGAACATCATTAGTTGCAGCATATTGCCCATAAAGTTCTGAATATCTGTTTAGTTAACCCATAATTTAAAAAACCCAAAAATAGTATTTTCAAATTTGATCATCTGATTAGTTAATCTAAATGGGGTTATTTTATTTCTTGAAATTAGAAGGACCCATCAAAATCTCAATTAACAGATGATTTTCAAATAAAAAACCCAAGAAATCAAAATTTTCTATGCCCTTACCTTATGATTTGTGTCTAAGTTAACTATATGACATGATTAGTGATATTGAACATTTGTCATGATTTATTAAAAGAACCTAGAAATAGTATTTAAGAATGCATTATAGTATTTAACTAAGCAAGAAAAACTGTTACATTGATTCAAGCATCCATTACAGTATCGAATATATGTCATGATTAAAAATATATAGAAATAGTATTCAATCATGTATCATAATTTCTAACTAAACAATGGAAATATTCAAGCATGCATTATAGTTTCTTACTGAATAATGGAAACATTAAATTACATTGATTCAAACATGGATGTAGTATTGAACGTTTGCGATGATTTTAAAGAAAAAACTGAAAAATTATATTTTTTTTAATGTTGGTGGCATATTTTGAAGGTGAATTCAATAAGGTAATCTTGTTCTAAAGACTTTATAAATTAGGATCAACTTTTTAATATTAAACTCATCCCATATGTCACTCATACAATTTGATCTTACTGCTAGGATTCCTAACCCAGCGAAATCCCCCCAACATCACCTCCATGTTGTTCTAAACCCCAACTTGACCACCTCACTCAATTTCCAAATGGCAAAACTTTTGAAGATTTGAAAGACTACACTCATATCTACGTCTATAAAAAAGGAAGTCAAATTTTGTGGTTTCTTTTATATATCTTAATACTAAGTTTTGTAAATTACGAAAATCATATTATAATTTGTAGTATAGAAATTTGAAATTGTTTAATTAATGATAAATGGGTTACCCAATGATTTAGATACATGTGAAATAGTTTGCATTGTTGTTTCCATTAAAAATTTGCAAACACCAAGTAAGAGGATCACATTATTATATTTTTTTTCTTTTAAAAAAAGCAAAAACCCATAAATGAACAACATAAATAAAACATGAAAGAACCTAAACACAATTAAGTTACTAATACAATATAATATAATATAATATAAGCAAAAAAATTTTAACCTAAGTTATAAATTGGACGCAAATAATTAAGAATATAAACGAATCAAACCAAACACCAGCACTATTAACCAAGCCTGATAAAAATTACACCTAAAAAAGTGAGATGAATCGTAACAAGAGATCAGTGATGGTGTTAATTAGTGAAAGATTAAATATCGAGAAAAGAAAATTAAGGCACATATAGGAGGAATTACAACAAAAAAGTACGAAATTTTCAATCAAATACAATTAAGAATTTTGAAACCACTAATTACAAAAAGAGGAGGTCACTTGCAAACTAATTAAATTAATACAAATAAATATATGAGGAAGGGAATGATAATTTATTATATATCTGGAAGTGAGGTAAAAAAGATTACTTTGATACACATGAACAATGTGTAAGACGGCAGAATTGTTGTCAACTATGAGAAATACTCTAATGTATAATTTTATAGGAGTACGAACTACTTGACTATTTATACTAATATTGAATATTCAAGAATGATATATTTTTTATATCGAAATTCCATAGTTATTAGTTACTAACTACTTCATAATTCATTACTCCATAATTCTTTCTTTCAGGGGGAAAAAAGTCACTCCATAATCTTTATTTTCATCATTACGGAATTATACTTCCTGATATTATACTTTCTTAGGATAATTTTCTTAGTTGTTAATGATTTGTTTCCACCATTACAGATTTATACTTCCTGAAATTATACTTTCATAGGATCATTTTCGTAGTTGTTAATGATTTTTTTCCTCTATTGCTGTGTGACAAATTTTTAAATTATAAATTAATTTTTTCTACAATCTAGTGTTTGTGATAAAGAGAGCGAATGAATTCAAAAGGTTTAAGAAGAATGTTTGTTTATAATTTTGATAGTCACTAATTACTCCATAATTCTTTCCTTTTAGGAAAAAAATACTCCATAATCTTTATTTCCACAATTATAAAATTATATTTCATGAGATAATACTTTCTTACGATTATTTCCTTATTGCTATGTGAGATATTTAAAAATTAGAAATTAATTATTTTCAACAGTTCGATGGTTGTGATGAGGAGAGAGAATGAATTTAATGGTTCAAAATCTCTAATTAATGAGAATGTAAGAAAATTCTACATCATCAAAACATTGCTTTTATTATATACATATAAATAGAGTTGCAATTTCGGATGAAAAAATAAAAAACGTGTTTTGAATTTTCTTGTCTTACTCATCTACACTTCAAATTATTGATTATGAATTTCAAGCAAGATAGTTACAATAATTTTTGTTTCTTTTCGTTTTGCGCGTGATAAAATGATCTAAAAAATATTCTTATATAAAACAGTCGCATTTAAAATTTGAGAAATTTTAAACACTTCCTCAAAAGGGGGGAAAAAATGAGCATAACTTCAAAAGATGCATCAATCCCTCCAATGAGACTATTAGATCAATATCTCGAATTGTCAATGTCAAATCTATCGATCAAAGTTCTTAAATGGTGATAGGAAATATGGATGGGAAAAAATTGTTGGCCCCATTATCATAAAGCGGTAATGAAATATATTCTCTCTTGTATGGTCTCTCACAATCACGTAAATTTTGCTTCAACCCTATAAACTAATTAAAAACAAAAATAGAGAAGTGGTTGCTTCTGTTTTTCTTAAAACTCAAAATGTTTATAAATTATCAACTGGCACCGAGGATGTTTCTCATTTAGAGGGTCAGGATCAATTCTTATGGCTAGCAAAAAGTATTCTTTATGTAGAATTGAGTAAAACATTTAACAAGCCTTAGGCCCGAGGCTCCTAGTGATTGAACTCTATTAGGTTCCCTGAGAAAAGACCTAATATGGAGCCTAACTTTTCACTTTTAAAAAGAAAAAAGTATAAAATTCTTAGAGAATAGATCGGATGCATTCTAAGCATGTACCAATATGAATTTTACTTGGCCAGTTGGCCTAGAGGACAACTATACTAGCTGTGAATCGTTCTTAACATCATTGTGGAAGTAGAATTCCCACTAAATGTGGAAATTGAATTCTCTCATATTGTCCTCATGTTTACTCTGTGCTATATGAATGAGTAATCTTAGGATATTTAGGGATTAACAATAGTTTATAGAGCACAAAACTGGCACTTTTTTCCCCTCACTCCTCTTTTGAAAGAGATTTTTTCCCCCCTACTTTCTCGCCTCACTAGTTTCTTCATCACAGCAGAACCTCAGCAATGGCAAGTCATAACATTCCCTCTCCCTCAACTTCGCCACTTGGTGCAACCGTCGCAACGAGAAACCCCCTCACCCCCTAATTAGTCGAGGGTTGTTTCTAAAGGCACTATGTTGCCCCCCTCCACCGTTGCTCAACACAATGAGTACGCCGCAACCTGTGGGTTTTTCCTACTTTTCTTGGACCCCGTCGCAACCACCATCACACTCCAACCTTGTGATCTACGTACGGTCACATTTGATCTTTATAATTGTTCAACTGATTCCTAATGGTCTAGATGAGCCATGTCACCCATTAGTGACTACTCTTTTTGTTATGGCTCAAATCTACTTTCGATGACTTGGGGGCTAGGCTTAATTGTTCCTTGTAAGGAGAGACTACAGTTTTTAAAGTCCAATGAGTCGTCAAATTTTCAGCATTTGTGCAGCTGCCATTTCCACCATCTTGGATAGCACATCTTTTGCACCCACCAATCAATAAAACAAGACTTCCGAAGGGAGTGGCAATGCAGGAGGTAGCAAGGGAAAAAGGTTGAACAATTATAGCAAAACAAATCGAACTCAAGGGGATGAAAATCGCAACTTTTTAAAATTTCTCACGTATTCAATGTTGACTTTCTTCCAGTACTAATTTTTTAAATGCAGGAAACAATTCATGTGAAGAAATCTTATGTTCGTACATTAATGCCATGTCAAATTTGCTTTGCTCTAGGACACACGACTACAGGTTGCGCTAATAGATATCTTCTATAAGAACCAAACACAGTTTCTTCCTATGCCACTTCCAATGGAGTCGACGCTGATGAATCGATGTGGGATCAAAATTTGGCAGCAGCTTCTCACATGATGCCTAATGAAAGTAACTCAACCCCCCAAATATAGACAATGACATTAATCGAGTCTAGATGGAGAATGGAGTTCACAAAGCCTCAATATCTGGAGTTTACAATAATCATTTTGTTATGGAAGCTATTTTGTCTTTTAAAGATGGAGGCAGAAAGGGAGAATCTAAAAAAGACACTAGTCCTTCATAGGACTCAACTTGAAATCAATGTAAATTTCAACTAGATCACCACTTTAGATTTCATCAAGGCCCACAACAAAAAGGAAAAATAGCAATTTCTCTAAATTAACATTTGGTTAGATTCAATTAATATCGTAATGCAAATAATTTAGTGATTGTGTTTTCATTACGTTATTTTGTTCCATGAAAGAGTGTTTTAATAAGAGAACTATCTTATACCTCTTGATTACTACTATAAATTATGTAATCATGATGCATTACAAAGTTGATTTTATTATATTACCATTACAGTGCATCCAAGAGAAACATACAAAGCTAAAAGAGTTCCAAGAAAAAAGATATTGTGAATCTGAAGTAAGTTACTAGTAATTTGAAGTAACTTAGTAGGAGAACGGATTGGAAAACTTCTTCACTCGAAACACTGAAAGAGTTGGAAAAGATTATAGATCCAAGAAAACACCAACATTATTGGAAGGAAAACTCTTACATATCTTTAATAGGATTTCAGCCTGGCCCGCATGTCATTGATGGAACGTAAGGTAAATCCTATTAGATTGTGCTTTGGGGGGTCTAAAATATTTGTACTTATCTAACATCATTTTCTTATATTAAAACAAAGAGTGAAGTCATGTTAAACATTTTTGTTGATATAAAAAAAGAATATAAAATTGGATAATTGGTCTAATGCAAAATCCTTATAACTTTATCTTAAAGTGGAACCCCAAAAAAAAATACTTATTAAATAACAAAAGTGATTATCTTGTAATAAACTTTTACTTTTCTTTTAGCCTTCATGAGCATATCAAAGTCTGTACAATTTTAAACTTACAACTTTAGTATTAAATCTAGGAAATTTTTATGCTAAAAAAATATAGTAATGTTACTAATTAATAAGCTAACTGATAATATTAAATCTGTATAAGTTTTTTAATAAATTTATTTTAATACATAAAATGACACATGGTTTATGAGAGCATTCCCAACTAGAAACACATGTTAATGGGTGGTGGGTCCTATGCCATATGTCTTCAGCTGATTTGCTTCATTTGCAATTTCCACACGTGGAGGAATGGGCAGACGTTCTGCCTCCCATTCCTCTTTTTTTTTTTGGCCATTTTGTGCATTTTTTGTTTTTTCCTTTTTTCCTTCTAAAAAATATTATTTGGGTTATTAAAAAAAGATTGTATATTATAAGATAGGTTCATTATAAATATTTTATTAATTGATTTAAGTTAGAGTTTTATGAATTGAAGAAGTAAAGAAATGTGTGTTTTAAAAAGTTAGAACTTTTGATAATATGGTCAAGTAGAGTTTCAAAATATGAAAAGTTGGATAGGAATTATGTGAGATTGCCTTGCCTCTTGGAATGTAACCCTCACCAAAGAGTCACTCATCACATTCACGTTCATTAATCACTCATCGCCGGTCACCAACCAAAGAAATGGGGGAAAGAAGACGATGGAAGCCCGAAGTGAGAGGTGATTAACTTTTTGCAGGTCTTTGATGTGGTCGATTTGAAAGAAGCCTCTCAATTTCATGCTTCCTTCTCTCACTTGAGGAGGGAGGAAGAAGAAGACAAAGGCAGAAGCTTTTAGGGAGGTTCAACTTGAAAGAGAAAGTAAAGAGAGAAACAGTGGGGGGGTACGTGGGGCACTCTGGAACGTCTTCTGGGCGTGTTGGCAAATGAAAAGCTCCCACTTTGTCACAGCTAATAGCCTCCCATTTATCTGTGTCTATAAATACAACCCCATTGTTGTCTTTGTCGAACACTCTCTCCCCATCCGTCCTTCTTCTCTGTTCTATTTTCACTCTCTCTTTCTTCCCTCCTCGAGCCCCAAAAATAAGCCTACTTCTTTTGTTGTTATTATTTCCCAAATCTAAATTAACCCATCTGAATTTTTATTTTTTTTCTGGGAATTTCTTTGAAGCCATGGTGGTTGAGGATGCGAGGATGGGGAGGTTCATGGAGGATGGGGAGAGAGAATTGAAAATGGCGGAAGATGATAAGATCAATGACAACAACAAGGAGATGGAGGCGGGCAACAACAAGGCTATTTGTAAGGTTTTCCCGGAAATGCCCTTGAGACTCGTTGTTGGTTACGCTCTTACGTCCAAGAAAACTAAGAGCTTTTTGAAACCCAAGCTTGAGGATCTCGCTAGGTATTTTCTTCTATAATCCCTAATCTTTCATCAATTGATGTTCTCTTTGTCAATTTGCATGTCATGTGGGCTTGATTTTTCAGTTTCTCTTCTGGGTTTTCCGTTGTTTTTATTTTTTCCCCCCCTCCAATTGTCTGAATCCATGAGAATGAATTTGAAAGACATAAACTTGAAGTGTGTAATCTTGTTGGGTTTTGAGTAGAAAGAGAAATGGGTGCTAGAAACGATGTACCCATCTTTGGATTTTAGGCTTTTGTTCCTCTTTCTTGGGAGATTGATGTGTTCATTATTGGGTTTGATAGTAGGTTAAAATTTGGAATCCATCTCTTAGACCGCGCAATTTGGATCACTGGGCTCAAATAATGCATCCACAAAAACGTTGCTAGATTTTTGTTTGATTGATTGAGACCCTACCTTTGCGTACGTCTTCACCTCTGTGTAGCTACAAACACGAGTAAGGCTGCGTGCATTTAGACCTTTCTGGACCCTTTTTCGGGCGGGGCTTGATTTGGGTTAATGATGTTGATGTTGATGTTGTTGGGAATCTCTTTCACTATTTGTAAAGATCAGAGATGAATATTCTGCAAACAATTGGGTTCCCTTTTCTTTTGGTTGATTTGATTTGAAGAGGAGTATAGACCTTTTGAGTGTGATATGAAAACTGTCTTCAGCCACATAAATTGATTGGAAGGTTTGGAAATCTGGGTAGAGCTAATCACCCTGTTTTTGGTGTTTAAGTACCATAATCTAGGTAACTAGTAATAAAACTATATTTAATTACGATAATTTCTGATTGAGGATTGATATGGGCAAGGTATATGCGCTCAGTTCCTTCTATATTATTCCTGTCAGCTGTGCTCTTCAATGATTATGCTTTTATCAGTGAGAATTATTCCAGTGATATTTGCCAATCCCTTATTTTTTATTAGCTGACCCTCTTACCTTGCTATTAAATTACACTGTGACTATAGATTATATTGAGATTCCTTCTCCTTGAAAGAATAAACAATGCTCATGTGATAATTTATACTATGAGTGATCTATTCTGGAAGTAGAAAATAATAACAGAAGGAATCCAGGAGCAGTTTTTTTATTGTTTGTGTGAAGTAAGGAACTGTAAATGCCAAAATTCCTTACTCCGGTGTTCTTGGCTTTCGATTCTTCATGTAGAACTGTGCTCTTGGTTTTCGATTCTTCAAGTGGGACTGTGCCTTAACAATCACTAGTTGTAGTGTAGGAATTGGGAAGCTGCTGCATGATTATTAGAGTTGCCGGAATCTGATAGGCATTGAAGGCTTAATGCTTTTTTTTTTTTGGGGGGGGGGGGGGTGCTGCTGCAGAGCTTAGAAGGGTCTCTCCAAATTGAAATTGCTTGCTTGATTGTGGTTGTTTACATTTTAGTTTCTTTGGGCTAGAGATCTGTGGGATCAACTCCACAGTTCCAGTTCTATTCTTCCTTTAGTTCCCTTTTGTAACCTTTCGTAAGTTATCTTCCATTATCAACTGATAAAGATGCTAGCTTACTCTACAAGACTACAACCTGTTGTGTTGCCCTGCTATTCCATCATCTCCCCGCACTTTTTGCGTTGTTTGGTAAGGGGGAAGTGGTTTTCTAGAACATTGTTTTTAATTTTCTAAAATTTGGCAAAACAGGGAAGAGGGTGATGGGGAGGGGAGGGTGGGTGGGTTTGATACTTTGATTCTCTAGTGGGGTCATTTTGACTTTTATATATGAAAATTAACTTCTATCTGACAGTAAGATGGAAGTTGAATTTGCCTGGATGTATAGTTGGGTAACTGATGGATGTGTGCAGTGTTGTTACTTCTTCCGTTAGCACCTGTTTTGTCTTTAGAGACGGGGCCACTCGGTCTGTTTGGATTGAGATTCTTATTTGTTTTTTTTAAAAAAAGTGTGATGTCATAGGAAACATGTTATAAAATTAGGATTTTTGAAAATAATGGTATCTAGAAAACTTGTTTGAATGTATTTTAATACTTTGTAAGAAAATGAATAGAATTTAAAAGGAAAAAACTGGTAAGTTGGGTTTGATGGTGCTATGGGCGGAGTTTTGAGGTAGAGAGCGAGGAGTGGGG
The DNA here is from genome assembly GCA_029747015.1 of Carnegiea gigantea. Lineage (NCBI taxonomy): Eukaryota > Viridiplantae > Streptophyta > Magnoliopsida > Caryophyllales > Cactaceae > Carnegiea > Carnegiea gigantea. The sequence continues at coordinate 4,320,968 of JAKOGI010000001.1, read as the reverse complement.
AGGGGAATGGATGAGAGACTAACATTGTGCCTTACATGTGTTGTAAGTTTTAAGTTGTAGTAGCGTGACTTTGGCTAAACTAACCACCGAGTAAGAATACATTACTACCATTTTTCTTGCCTTTCCAATTTGGTTTATTTAGAGGAGAGTAATCTATTCGTATTGTTTGATAAAATAATAACTGTATAAGAATGTGTCAATGTGACTAATTTGCCTTAGTCTTGTTTTGTCTTAAGTCTTTCTTTGTCTAACTGTTGCTAAATCTTGCCTGTGAACTTTCAAACTGAGCCTCGAAGTGATCTTTGGAAGCAAAGGATCAGTCTTCAATATCTTGCATTTTTTCAAACATTACTCAAATATGAGTTTGGACATCATCAAAACCACATTTGTTAGAGATGGTTTTTATTTAAACGTCGTTTAGACTGTTGACCTACCCAGATGCACCTATTTTGTTATGAAGGATTGATATGTTTTTGAGAGACATTTCAGAAACTGCTTCTGTCTTCTTTATCTTTTGTATGGATTTAGCCTTTTGTTTAGATTCAGTTTTGTCCACTTAAATATGGATGCCATGAGTCAGGTTTCTCAAATGTGTCCAGCTTCTGAGTTCAGTTACTGTTGTTTTCACTAATTACTGCCGAGAAGAGGCGTTTTGCTTCTAGCCTCTGCTGTAGTATTGTGATATTTCTGTCTTCTTTTCCCTTCTACGCTATTATGTTTTATGTACTGCCCGCCTAGTTCCTTGAAAGGGTTATCTTTTATGGTTGGATGGAGGGTTGAGTTTATGCATGTTTAGCTTGTAAGCTTGCGGAAGGATTGGCCTATCATTCATGTGCTGTTCAATTGCTGAGAAACTTGCTTATATGTATTCCCTTTTGGCCCTAGCCGATAGCATCATAATTCAATATCCAGCTTTAGTTCCTAAGTCAGTTTTCCTGGCATTATGCCGTGCTAAAAGCCAAAAATGTTATTTTCCAGGTTGAAGGGAATAGCATTTGTGGCTATTGATGTGAGCAAACCTCTTTTGGAACAAGGTCCGTTTGACATTGTCTTACACAAGGTAAATGAAGTTGTATTCTCTCTTGATTTGCTTGTTGCTGTGAAATGAAGGAATATAAGCTTTGATATCATATTCAATACCAAACAAGATATGTTCAGTCTTTTGTTGGGTGGCTCGACATATTAGAGAGATAGTTGCTCTTTGTTTTCTTGTTCAAAAATATCATTAAGGAAACAACAGCTGAGACTGTTGATTGAGACGACTTTTTCTCTTATAAACATCTCCTAAACCCCAAGAAAGGTGCTTCCAGGAGAAGGAGGAGCCTCTTTGGTTGAGAGGCTGGACTAACCCCCCCCCCCGGTAGATTTTCCTCAAATTTTGATGTATCGATTATGTCTAATTGCTTCATGTGTCCTTTGTGTTTTATGCAGATAACTGGAAAGGAATGGCGCCAGGTTCTTGAGGTTAGTTAGATTCTGTCATCTTAACATCATCTAAATGTGTCTGACCAAGTTCCTTGTGATCTCTTTGTTTAGTGTAAATTTATGATCTATTAACTCAGTGACATAATGACTGGCCCTGGAAGTGACTGATGTTGAACTGCAATTTACTGCATTTACAACTCATCGCTGTCTGACATAATTTGCAGAGTGCTTGCCCTTTCGTAGACAATGAATCATGACCTGATATTGAGGTTGAAGCCTCAACGAACCAGTGAGTGAGGATGCTTCTCCTTCACTGCCATTTTTAACTCATATGTCTAGGTTGGGGTAACCTTAACTATGAAGGAATGAGTCTTCTCTGTTCCTTTTGGACATGTTCTTTTTCCAGGGCATGTGCACTCTGTCGGCTGAATGACATGTTCGAGATTGCAACGTGCTTAATCTCCTTGAGTGCTGGTATTCTTGCTTTGAGTTGTTCGCATGACTTAGAGTAATATTGTTTCAGCTTGACAGATTACTCTTGAGAAAATTGTGTCAAAGGTCGATCTTTACAGGCTTCTTCATTTGATTGGGATGACCCATTTTGAACAAAATGCAAACTATTAACATTGATGGCATATATGCTATCCTGGCCTTAGTTTGACACCAGCGTAATGGATCTTTTAAGGTGAATGTACCTTCATAGCCCTGCTGTAGGCTCTTATGACATGGCTCTGTTGCTTCAGGTGCACTCAGTCTGTAGGTTCTTAGCAAATGGTTCTAATGGATTTGTTAGCCCTTGGTATTGATGCTCTTACTACTTAAATGGCATCTTGTTTTTTTCCTTGGCCCTTGTTCCTTTTTCTTTTCAAATTTCCGGCTACAATGTTTCTGCCTTCTAAGATTTTTGGTGGTTATTTGTCCTGTACATTGAGATGGTCAAGCAGTTATCTAATGTACTCAATTTTTCAAAGTTGTTGCTACCGTATTGCTTACCACCTTTTAACTTATATTTCTGAAGGAATACCGGCAAGCTCATCCTGAAGTGACTGTCCTCGATCCACCTGATGCCATAAAAATTTTACACAATCGCCAGTCAATGTTGCAGGTTGTTGCTGACCTGAACTTGTCTGACTCGTATGGTAAGTGGGGTGAAATTGTGAAAAAAAGGCATTTGCTGGTTTTGTCGATGAATCGTGAACCTCCCATATGTTCACAATTAAATTCTGAGAATCTGATATTTAACACTGCAGGACAAATTAATGTTCCCCGGCAGTTGGTTATCAAGAAAGATGCTTCATCCATTCCTCAGGCAGTAGCAAAGGCAGGGTTGAACCTTCCTATTGGTATGCTACCTATCAGATCATCGTTTTATTGCATCTTCTGTTTGATAATATTAGTTGCCTATTTTGTAGGCATCTGATTTCAGTGTCATGGAATTATATTGCTATATATCTTGATGTGATCTGATACCCGTCACACATAGCAGTAACCCCCCCCCCCCAAAAAAAAAAGACCAAAAATTTATTCTTTGCAACAATCAGGTAAAAGTGATTTTTTGGGGGTTTGGTTGGGTTATTTCCTTACCGAGTTAAAGAGAGATGTGTTTGTTTCAGTTGCAAAGCCCCTAATCGCTGATGGAGCAAAATCACATGAACTGTCACTTGCTTATGATCAATATTCTCTTCAGATGCTTGAGCCGCCACTCGTTTTGCAGGAGTTTGTTAATCATGGTAATCTTCATTAGTTGTATTCCCTAACCATTGTTTTGACTAGGAGGGGCACTGTATCTCACTACCTTGATATTGCAGGTGGAGTCATGTTCAAAGTCTTTATCGTTGGAGAAGCTATAAAAGTTGTCAGGCGATTCTCATTACCAAATGTTAGTAAGCGTGAACTGTCAAGAACTACTGGTGTATATCGTTTTCCGAGAGTTTCTTGTGCTGCAGCGTCAGCAGATGAAGCAGATCTGGAGCCTGTCGTTGCTGGTAAAGTCTTTAAGTCGCTTTTTCTGCTTGACATAGTTGCCTATTCTGTCAAAGTGAGCTCTACTGAAGAGTTGAAACAGCATATATAACTTATGGTTTGGAAGAACCTTTTTCTGAAGCTTACGTTCTTTCCTTGTAGAATACCCTCCTCGTCCTCTTCTGGAGAAACTTGCCAGAGAACTTCGTCGCCGGCTGGTAAGGATTGACTGTTTGTTTTGGAGGTTGTGTTTTTTCCTGGACTGAATCGCTCAATTAGGATTTACTTCTTCGTTTTGGTGATGTGACAGGGTCTGCGGCTGTTCAATCTAGACTTGATGCGCGAATATGGAACCCATGACAACTTTTATATTGTTGATATTAACTACTTCCCTGGTAAGTTGATAGCTCCCCCACCCCACACCCGGAAACCAAAAAAAGGGAAAAAGGGAAAAAAATTGAAAAAGGGGGAATAGTGGGCGAGATGCTTAGGTACTGGGTTGGTTTGGTTTGAAGTGGGAGGTGAAAGTGTGAAACTGATCTTTCTGAAACATTATGATGGCAAATAGAAAAGGAGAGAAAAAGGGATGTGAAAGAAAAAGGAAAGGGGTTGCTATCTGTAAGTTGCCTCACATGTCTGTTGTTTTTTATGCAGGGTATGGTAAGATGCCAGAGTATGAGCACATATTTACAGACTTCCTACTGAGCCTGGTGGATAGGAAGTACGATACTCGAGTAACCAAGGCAGGCTAAGCAATTTGAAACGAAAACATAGGGAAACTCGGTAGCAAAACCGAATCATAAAAGTATCTTCATTCATAAAGGCTTCTGGTGAAGTTTTGGAAGGAGATAATCTTTGTGAACTCCAGCAAGGTTTTTTGCAAGGAACTTGCACAAAGGGCCCAGAGGGCGAAAACTTATGTACAGCGGCGTCTGTGGATCCTTCTGCAGTTGAAGAGGGGATACATGGTGGTGGCAGCGGCGGCGGTGGTGGTAGTGGTGGCTGCCTCCAATCCTCTGTGCTTTGTAACTAATTCCGGCTGTGCTTTGGTCTACTACTGCTGAAGTTGAAAGGCAGGAAATCCATGTACATCAGCTAATCCAATAACCACTGGGAAAGCCACCCCCTTTGTGTTGGTCTGATGTTATTCTTTATTTTCTTCTTTTTTCTTGCTTTGCTAACTGAAAACTCACTTTTGCTGGCTGTATAATAATTTTGTACAAGGCTTTGCTTTAGGCTTTGTTTTTAACTTTTAAGGCTTCCCAGTTTCCCACTCCTTCCCTCGTCCCCAATCTTGTGTCCTTTTTTATCATTTTGAGCCCCACGACTTGAGCAGTAGAAGTTACGGCAAGGACGGTGTAAATCTTCGGTGAAACCGTCTCATAGAAGACTCAAAAATTTGAAAGAAGATAATAATTTGGCTACTTGTGATGTCTATAGACGGTCTCTTTTACAAGAAGGTGGTGTGTCTTGCAAGAGTTGAAGCATTGTGGCTATACTGGCACATTCAACTCGTACCACACACGCTGAACAAAGCCTTACTGACCTCGTGCCTCGTCAATGATTTTGTCATTGAACCTGTTTGAAGCCCGTCATACTCTTTTTAAGGGACGAACAAGTCATGAAGAATACAAACATTATTGGGGAAGGATTCTGTGCTTCTAGTTTGAACCACAAAGAAATACTATTGGTCATCAAAGAAGGATAAAACTACGACAATGGAAATCAGGCTGGATGCAATTAAATAAAGATTTTTTTTTAAAATACTCAAGTTTATTTTTAGTTGAGGCCGTCTCAAATAAAAAGATCTTGAGACATAAAAGAAACTTTGGGATATGAAAGAGTGTCGACAAAACGATGGTCTCACGTAATTACTATGTCAGACAAAGGAAAACAGCGGTGGAGAATATTTTAGATTGTTCTCTATTTTTGCCAAAACACCACCCTATGTGCGTTCTTGTTGCATTCAACAGCATTAACCTTGAAGTTTACAGCAGCATTAACCTTAAAGTTTACAGCTTCATTCTGCTGAAGAAATTTTGTTAAGAGTTTTACATATCACATTTCCAAAACCAGTCTGCGCTTACGAGATTGAAGAGATTGCAAAGATGATTGCAGGGCTATCGAAGCCATTGAAGAAGCAGAGGGATGGAGTTCATGTTATCTTTATTTGATGGGCTAATAACAAGCAGCAACAGCTAGAAGGGAATATTATGTTGTTCACACCAGGTCCCATATGGGAAGAATAATCACTTTATTAGCATGGCCTTGTTTACTAAAAATAGGGGCTCAGTATTTTGCACTTGGTGAGATGGAGGCTTAAACACACACACACACACACACACACACACACCAGGCCTCCTATTCACACAACTTCATTGGTGGTTAGATCATCTCATAACAATTAAGTTGCAATGAACCTGAATTGACAAAGTACCCCTTCAGGGCAGATTTTGACAATTCCACAAGAGAAATTAAAACTAGACATCAAGGATAAACAAGGCCTCCCAAGCATAATAATAACTCATTAAATGATCTTACATTACAAAAAGCATTTCATCAAACAGGCGGTGGGCAACCCAAAACAGCAATAGCAACACAGACGCCAACTACACAACAACTATAACCCAACATAACGCATTAAAGTTCCTGAGACTCAGAAGGCGCTGGAGACTCCGGCACCGGCGGAGCAGCAGGGGACTCGTCGGAGGACGCTGGAGAAACGATAGTCCAGTCGGGAGGAAGTGGAGGAAGAGGAGGGTAAACAGTGGGACGACGTCGTATGTCCCATGGGTGGGTCTTCTTTGGCCGTGTCTTTATGTGGTGGGCAGTTGCCTTCTTCTTCGGCCTGGAGGAGCATTCTATCATCACTCCCACTCCCCCGCTCACCGCCCTAACTTCGCCACCGCGCACCTGCGCCGGCGCCACTGCGAGCCTAGTTCCGAAGAGGGCTGAGACTGACATCTTGAGATTTCTCTCTCCTCGCGCTATCAGCAAGTGGAGATGGCTGTACTCTAGTTGTAGGAGGAGGATCCAAGGGATATGGCTTCCCACCCGCATCACCTCTCGATTTCATGTTATCCTTAAATCCTTATTTCATTTCCTACCAAAATGGGCCTTCATGGGTCGAGCCTTTTAACTGGGCATATTTGAAGCTCAACCCAAATATGCCCAAAGATGTGAATTGTGATGTGAATTGCTTTCCCACGGGCATTGGGCCGTGACCCAAACAAGTCGATTTGAATCCACATATGGAGTTTCAGTCACAGCCACCCTTAGGATTAATTAATTTGAGTTCATCAAATCAGAGAAAGACAAAGTCATGTATATATATGTTGCGGTCGTGACTTGTGTCTTCTGAAGTATTTATTAAGATTTTATTTAAAAATAAAAACCTAAATAATATGCGATTTAAAGTCATCATAATGAATAATATCTTTTCAATTATTTCAATGAAGAAAAAAAGGAAATAAATTACAGATATGTTAATATTATTATTTCTAAAAATTTAAATTATAAGATTAATTATAATATTTTTAAAAATATTTTAGCTAAAATTTTAAAACAAACCGTGCGTAGCACAGGTTTATAGGCTAGTATGATTAATTTAAGCTTACATTTACTGATGAATTAATCTATGAATTGCACGTTCATGCAACCTTACATGGCAACACATATAAACTAACATGATCATGCAATCCAACTAATTTATGACGTCGTCTTCCATTTGACTGCGTACGTTTATAAATTTGTACTTGTTTATGCAACATGCAGGTATGCCAGTTGAGGTAAGGTTATTTACATCTGAATCTCTCTATACCTCACGAAAGCGGAACCTATACTGAAAAGTGGTGGTGTTGTTATGCAACATGCGTTGCAGGTCTCTTTTTTCCTTCCCCGCCCAGCTCTATGATATTATTATTATTATTATTATTATTATATAACCCCTTTAGGCTTCTACTACAGCACACCTAAAGTTAAAGGAATGTGCACTGTATATCCAAAGCGGGGACAGAAGGCCTCAATCATCGCATACTAATTTATATAATTAGGTTGACAAACAGATGAGAATAGGAGAAGATGATGTGCAAAGTAACAACCCCTTTTCTATAGCTTAGTTTCCACAGCTTGGGCCTTTCTAGATCTTGTGTTACTTGTTTTATGGTTAGGAGAGTATGTAACTTTCCTGATATGTTATGATCAATTTAACATTCCAACAATCTTCTTAGTTATTCTAATTAAGTTATTCAAGAATTAGGATAATATAAAGATCAATGAATAATTTCACGAATTACCATATCAATTTTTAACTTTATTTGTATTTTTAGTTACTCTAAGTTATTCGGGAATCATAGTAATTTAAAGATCAGCGAATGATTTTAGGAAGAATGATATGAATTTTTAATTTTATTTGTATTCGTTAACATGTCATATAGAAACTTCTCATCAGATTACTCATTTTAAAAAAATTTTGAATTTTAGTTCTTCCGCTCCACTTTTTCTTTCCTTTTGTTTGAAATCAAAATCATTCAACTTTTTGAATGAATTTTCCCACAAATATGATAGAGTGAGACTTTCATATGTCTGTTTTCAAATAATTATATTATAAATTACAAACTTAGAACTACTTGTTATAAAACTATGGTCAAACCTAATGGAAAAGAATGAAAATAAGACAGATAGACTAATAAATTGAGCCTTAAAGAGTTTGGAAATCAACAATCCACATAAAAGTATACAGTTAAAATTTAGAATAGATTAGGTATGTAGTAAGCATAAACAAAGTTGAATAAATGAGTGAAGCTAAGGAAAATTGGATTATGAAAGAGTGACGTCAGAATGAGGCAAATAACGGTGTCAGAGCAGGGTTAACAGTTGGGGGATAGACTGTGAAAGAAGTCTTTGACAAATTTGACCACATACTTACTGTGAGCAAATATCTCTCTCTTTCCAGGTCACGGGCAGCGTCTAGGGGGCAGTAAACCACGTGTGCCCGTAGCTCAGTATTCAGCACAATCAGCTGTACCCCTGTCGCCTGCAGCACCAGCGCCTCTGTTCCCACCTCCCTCCATACCATTCGTAGGTTAGCAGCTGCCTAGCAATGTGGCTCCATGCTATTGGCATTTCCCATCCAAATTTATGCCTGCTATGAGGGCCTGTTACTAGATTGAAGTTGATAAAACGATGATGTAAATTAAGGTAAATTAATGTGGATTAAAATTAATATTTTTTATTAAAGTAAATTAAAATGGTTAAAGTTGATTGAAATTAGTATATTTATTTATTTTAATTTATCCACGAAAAGGATATGCTCTAACAATAAAATTTTAAATGAGGTGGGTTGAAGTATGTTGAAAGAAATTGAAGTAAATTAAAATTGGTTAAAATGGGTTAAAATAAATTAAATTTAATAAATTAAAAAAACCAATAAAAAAAAGGCCCTAATTACTTTCTCCATTTGAAAAAGGAAAAAAAAAACCTTAAATTCATTAGCCATTACTACTTTACTAGTCGCAGTAGTAATAGCCACTAAAAGCAAGTGCAGTGGGCAAAATCGGAGCACACAGCGAACGACTTCATTTAAGTCAGATATAAATTTGAGTAAATAATTATAAATGTATTAAATTTAAAACCCCGTTGGCCGTACGCATCAAAAATTAAAAAAAAATAAAAAAGATAATACAAGTAGCAGTAGTATAAACGGGCCCACGGTGAGGGTGAGGACCTACCCTCAGATAACCCCCCGCTGGCGGTATAGACAGCCTGTCAACAGCTGTCCTCCACGACACTCTCTCTCCTCCTCTGCAACTAAATGCGCTGCCTCTCTCCTCCATGCCCACCATTTTCTTTTTTCTCTCCAGAAAAAAGACAGACACACAAAGAGAGAGCATGAGAATGAATGAATTTCATTTCTGAAAGCAAACAAAGCCCCCGGCCCCAACCCACGGATTTGGTTTTCGTTTTCTCTGTCCTCGCTTAAACCCACAGACACTGATTCGAATTATAAGAGAGAGAAATACATACATACATGCATAAACCGCAGTCGTTTCGATGATGATGATCATGAACACCCTCTGATCATCTGAAGAAGAGAGAGAAACACATTGTGTTGGGTATACTATGCGCAATGCGCACCCTAGCTTTCCCAACTAAAACTAAACTCTCGCGCATCCCAATGGGTTAGTTTAATTTCCTGCTTCCAGAACCACCACAACCACCTTGATTCCCAGAATCCCATTTGGTTATTCTTCCCTTCAACCTTCCTTCTACAACCCACTAAGCCCAGTAGAGAGAGAAACCTCAAAATGGATCCATGCCCGTTCGTGCGACTCACGGTGGGCAATCTAGCTTTGAAAGTTCCCGTCCCTGCAAAACCAGCCCGAACCGTAATCCACCCATCGTCATCCCCATGTTTCTGCAAAATCAAGCTCAAGGGTTTCGCCCCTCAGACAGCAGTAATCCCCTACATTCCGCCGGAGAACAACTTCCCCGACGCCGGTCAGCCCCAAACCCTGGCTGCCACTTTCCACCTCAACAAGGAAGACATCGAACGACTAGCCGGAAAGTCCATCTTCGCCGGAAAAATCTGTCTCAAGATCCATATCTTCACCGGCCGAACTGGGGCTACCTGCGGCGTAAACACCGGCAGGATTTTAGGGAAAGTCTCCGTGCCGTTGGATCTCACGGGGACTGAAACGAGGGCCGTTGTTTTCCACAATGGCTGGACCGCGGTCGGCAAGGATGCGAAGGGTTCACCGGCGTCGCAATTTCACGTAAATGTCAGGGCCGAACCGGACCCTCGCTTCGTCTTCCAGTTCGACGGTGAACCGGAGTGTAGCCCTCAGGTGTTTCAAATCAGAGGCAATATTCGCCAGCCTGTTTTCACATGTAATTTCAGTTTTCGTAGCACCGGCGACCGCCATCAACGTTCCAGGTGGGTCATTGTCTCTCTCCTTTTTCCCTTTTAATGCCGATTCCATTTGCTGGATTTTACCCAATTTCAAGAACAGTCGTAAAGTTAGATAGTCTTCCTTGGGCCTTTCTGTTCAAACATTTGTGATGTTTAACCGACGAATAGGAATCAGAATCAGAATCGGAATCAGGACTAGAATCATAACTCAAACCCAGAATCAGAGCCCCCTTTATTTTCCGGGTTGCTTGTTTTTCAATTCTGTTCCATGAATAGAAAACGCAAAAAATCAGCCAACCCTAAAAGCAAAATGTGACGAATTTCTCTAAATGTCTTACAGATCCTTGCAATCGGAGCAAGGAAGCGGAAGAGGGTGGCTGAGCACTTTCGGAAGTGAGAGAGAGAGGCCAGGGAAAGAGCGAAAAGGCTGGTCAATCACGGTCCACGACTTGTCCGGTTCACCCGTCGCCGCCGCTTCCATGGTTACCCCCTTCGTGGCCTCCCCCGGTTCGGACCGCGTTAGCCGGTCCAACCCCGGTTCGTGGCTCATTCTCCGGCCGGGCGAGGGAACATGGAAACCCTGGGGCCGGCTCGAGGCCTGGAGGGAGCGCGGACCGGCGGACGGTCTAGGGTACCGGTTCGAGTTGATCCCCGACATGAGCGCCGGTTCGAGCGTGGTCTTGGCCGAGTCGACTCTCAGCACAGCCAAAGGAGGAAAGTTCACCATCGACCTGGGTTCAAATAACAGTAATAACGGCAACGGGTCGGCCCGATCGGGTCGGGGCAGTTCGCCGGGGTGCAGCCCGAGGGGTGGAAGTGGGGATTTCGGGTTCGGGTTGTGGCCGTTCGGCGCGTGCAGAGGGTTCGTGATGTCGGCGCGTGTGGAGGGGGAGGGCAAGTGCAGCAATCCCACAGTGGAAGTGAGTGTACAGCACGTGAGCTGCACGGAGGATGCAGCTGCTTACGTAGCACTCGCGGCCGCCGTTGATCTGAGCATGGACGCTTGCAGGCTTTTCTCTCAAAAGCTGAGGAAGGAGCTTTGCCCTGCCAATGACCCGCTGTGCTGACACAGACACACCCTCCCCCTTTTTTTTTTTTCTCTGTTGTGGTAGTTTTGTTTTTTTCTTTTAGAGTGAGTAGAAAAATATTATGTGGAATTTAGTGATGGATTTTGTACTCCATCGGCTTTTTTTAGATGGTTAAGTACTGTTACTACTGACAACCAAAAAACTGTGTATATTAAGATGAGAATCTGAGAAGTTATTTTTAGAGGGGAAAGAAACTTGTGCGTGCCTTTCCTATAATGTAATTTTCTTTAAGATTTTGAGTGGTAGTCATAGCTTTGAAATCATATTATATACCTGTAAATTTTTTTGCTTTTGGTATATTATCTGAAGTGTGATTGATCATTTTATGTTGAAATATGGAAAATTTGAGAGCTTAATTGTGGGTATGAGGTCAGTTGCTGTGCCCCGATAAAAGGGCAATTTCTATTTCAGCATTAATTGATGAGTATTGCTTGTTTAGTGCATGATGTTAAAGTTTACTGTAGGATTGGTTGTTGGATGAAGAAACTACACTATATTTGGTATTTTCCATTAATATGGGAATGGTTGGTTTCTGATATGACTGCTATCTATGGGTTATATAAATTACGGTCCTCTTTTTTTTGGGGGGGGGGGGGGGAAAAAAAAAGCGAAGAAAGGAGGGAGACGGAACCAATAGGAAAATATTGTGTTTCTTCCGCTTTTTCTCTCCAAAAAAACTCGAAGCCTCGTGCATTGAATTCTCTCGTTTCATTTATGATAGTTAATTTATGCCATATTATGATGGATGGTGTCGTGGTATTGTGCTGGCAATTTATTTTTGTTTGAGCAGTATAAATGTTTTTTGCTATTTCATTTGAATAAAATATATGTTGTGGATATTTTGTCTAATTAATCTTATTGTTTTATTACACTACTAACTCTAATTTTCATAGGTTATGTTGTGTGACTGTTCTCCTGTTGACAGAAGCCAACCCATCAACATAAGTACATGTTCATCTTAACAATTAAAAAAAAAAAAAAAACAACAGTAAGGTTTAGCAATATTGCAATAAGAGGTAATTAGAAGCAGCACAGATTGGTAAGGAGCTGTAAGCAATTGTAGTATGCGTGTAAAACAGTAATATGTGTTAAGTGGTAAACGATGATAAGAAGCGGCAGACAATATATCAGTTTTAAAATGGAAAAGCCTTAGAATTAGAATGACGCACCAAAATAAAAACGAGAAACTTCACATTTATACTCTTAAAATAGCTTTCAACATTATGTTTTGTGAGAGCAAAATTTTTTGATAATGGAAATTTTTTTTTGTTTTTTGGTTATACTAGTGTACATTCCGTGCTTCGCATGACAGTTGTAATACTTCATTTGATATTTTGATTATTAGCTAATTAGTTTTGATTTACATCAATATTTGAAATGTGATTATAGATTAGGAATTATATATGTATTGTAATGGTTTATTATTTTTTGTATAGTTATTTTGTGGTTGTACATTTTTAACACCTTTGTAAAGCTTAAATGTTTTAATTTGTATATTACTTATGAATTTGTTATTATATATACTTGTATGCCGTGAGTTAAATAATTCAGTTGTATTTTCACTGGCCATTTTTTCGTTTTTAAAAAAATTTGTTGTGAACAATTTGTTTATATAGAAGATATTATTGTTATTATTTTTATTTTATTTGGTATTATTATTATTATTGTTGTTGTTGTTGTTGCTATCTATTTGGTAAGACACATAGGTATTTAAAATCTTATGGCCCAATGTTAAGAATTTGCACCATCATGGTAGTTAGTAACATTTAAATGTATTAAAATTAATATTCAGCCAAAAAAAAATGTATTAAAATTAATAGTACACCTCACTAAAATATTTTAAACTTTCGCGTATTTGCTCGAAAGAAAATAGTCTCACCTCATTAACAAAGGTATTAGTCAATGTACACAAAATATTTTTTTTTTAGAGTTCGAGAATGGATAAAGAATGAGATTAAAAAAGAGGCAGGGACCAATATCTAAATCTTGCAAATCATAGCGCATATTGGGTGTTTTATCGACCACATGAATATGTATCTAATTCTAATAATATTATTCCATGAATGATAATACAGTTTCTCTATTTATGTCATAGTATTGAGTTTTGGCTATTTGAACTATGCACCTATTAAATTTTGGGGTGCATAAATATAATAATATAGTTTAAGATAATAATAATTAATTAATTATGGCCCATGATCAATTGACAATAGGTACTAAAAATAATTAATTAATTTAAAAATATTTTCTTTTATTTATTCAAATATAATATATGTCATATCTTTTTTTTTTTTTCACTTTACATCATGAAAAGGTTAGGAATCACAATCAAATAGTAATTATGTCATAACATTTAATATTTTAGTCAATTATAGATTAAAGACAAGACTATTAGTCACCCAATAAATCGTTAAACTGACATTGAAATGTATTGTACTTTAACTTGATATTAATGATACGTCATTACACAATATATTAAACTTTGGTGTTTTTGTTAGATGGGGATAAATTAGACATTAAGAATTTGCAGCAGAACTTTAGTTCGATAGTATCACTTGAGTTAGGAACATTAAAATGAAACTTTAATTTATATTAATGGTACATTATTATAATATATTAAACTTTGATGTATTTGTTTTCCATCAGAAAAACAAAAACTTTGACATATCTGTTAAATCAAACGTTAGGAATTTGCAACATCCCTTTAGTTAGGCAACATCACTTGAGTTAGAAATAGTAAAATATATTTAGATGTACTTAAAATTTACAGATGTATTTCAAAAGTCATGGTATGCTAAATCTTTTTAGCATTTTATGGTTTCATAAGATCATTTTGACCAAGTATCAGTTTAGTTCGGAACATTAATATGAAATTTTTTGTTCAAGAACCAACTCAACCAAAAGTTTAAGCTAATGATCGAAGACCCAAGAATAGGTTTATACTTTAACACATCCCCTCACGCGAACGCCCTTTAAGCTTGAAGCGTGGATGCTGCAAGGCCTGCCTTACCTTACGCAATAAATCAGTATGGGGGGCTGCTGAAATTCGAACCTGAGACCTCCCACCCAGAAAGCCTCTGATATCATGTTCAAGAACCGTCTAAGCCAAAAGTTTAAACTGATGGTTGAAGGCTCAGGAATTGATTTTATACTGTAACACACCCCTCACGTGAATGCCCTCTGGGTTTGAAGCGTTGATGCTGCAAAGACCCCCTATCTTGTGCAATAAATCAATATGGGAGACGGCTGAGATTCGAACTTGAGACATCTCACTCAGAAAGGCTCTGATACTATATTCAAAAATCAACTCAACCAAAAAGTTAAGCTAATGGTTGAAGGCCCAGGAATAGATTTATACTCTAATACTTTTCTTATATATCAATGATACGAGATTAAAATATATGAAATTTTAATGTATTTGTTAGATAGAGAAAAAAAAATCATACGTTGGAAATTTGTAGCATCACTTTAGTTAGCAAGTATCACTTAGGAATATTAAAATGTATCAAAATTTAATTAAAATTTATGGATGTTTCAAAGGAATTAGTATACTTAACTTTAATTAAAATTTATGAAGTTATTTCAAAGGTCATCGTATACTTATTTTTTTCCGCATTCCATGGCTTTATAAAACCATCTTGACATTAACGTATTGTCATTTATTGCACTAATATAAACTCCAAAGGAAAAATGAAAAAAAAAAAGAAACCACTTAACCTATGATATTATGTCAAATGTCAATCATTCATGAACACATTCAATTATATATTATATATATATATATATATATATATATATATATATATATATATATATTATATATATATATATATATATATATATATATATGATACTTGTACGCTTAAAGAGAGTAAGAATCTATACATATCATTTTCAATATAGTTTTCTAGTAATGTATATCATACACCTAGAAGTGTGTACTCTCACTTGTCATATATATATATTTTTCAACGTATATTTGTCATATAGATAATTTTTAATATTTAATGCTGACGGGGCTTGTGGGAGTATGTACTTTTAGGAGTATGATAGAGGCTTTGTAGTTTTTTTTATCTTTTATTAAACTATAGGAAATTTAATATAAATGTATTTTCCTTAAAAAATATCTTTTATTAAAAAAAATTGAAAAGAAGATCAACATTCCTATCCAAATATACAGTTATTGTATTGAAATTTTTAAGGGGTAACTAATATAATATAATATCCAAGATACCTTTCACAATTCGACCAGTTGATGATGTTTTAGTCTAGTGATTAAGCCTGATGCTCTAGATAGTAGGTGCATTGGGTCCCCTTTCCTCTCATTTGTTGTATTGTTTATATTTTCATTTGTGACTCATTCAAACTACTAAAAAAAAAAAAAGACCAAGAAAAAGAAAATATAAAACTTTGATAAATTTGATGGGTCAACATTGACTTGTGCCAAAAGTACTACAGAATCATGAAGCTTCATCAATTTTACAACTAAAGTGAATGAGAAAGGGGGAAATTAAATCAGCAAAGCTTCAGATCAAATTTCAAACAGTTGACTACTCAGATTTTCAGAGCATCATCCTTCTCCGTCGAGAAGAAAAAGAATTAATCGCAGCATAAAATATTGGCTTTCACCAGTCACTACTTCTTCTTCCTCCTTTTCATTTATCCCAAAATAATCAACGGCTAATTAATCAATTAATTAATTAATAACTGGATGATAAATGAAAAACATTTGGGAAGAAACAAAAAGGGGTTGTTGGGGATTGGGTAAAGGCTGTGCGTGCACGTTTGGGGAAACAAGTTTGAGTTTGAAGAACAAGTTGGTGGATGATAGCTGTAAACCTCTTTGCTCTTTCTCTTAATTACTTCTTATGTTAGTTGATCAATTTTGGTCATCCATGACAGTAATCACGTTGGTCGGAACAAACCCTTGAATTACAAAGAAAAATAAGAATTTTCAAACTAATAACAATATTCATTCTTGAATGAAAAATTCAGTTCACCAAGTAATGCGATAATTAAAAGGGGTTTTGAAATGTAACATTTCGAATATCTAAATTTTGAGGAGTCTAGTATCCAATAATTTGAACCTTAAAAATTCTTATCAGTGAGTGAAACTTTCAAAGTATTTATTTTCAGTATCACACCACCCAACCTGATTCATCAGAAGGATGATGTAGGTGTACTTTTCATTTTTGTTATAAATGATAAAACACTTATGTATGGAGAATTGAACTTAAGTTTATGATAGTACTCTTAAAAACTAATATCAGTAGATAGCTTTATGGTACAATATTTGTTTTACCTATTCATTATATATCTATTTTCATATTTGTCGGTAAATGTAGTTAAGTATACAACAATCTTTCATCTAATGTCTATTGTTTTCAACTTATCATATGCACTTATGATTTCCAATTAATACTGATGAAAACTTAATCATATTTTCTAATTAAATCATCACTAATAAACAACCATCAAGATCAATACTCATTAGTACTAATAAGTAACAAGTTACTGTTGATAAGTTGATGATAACAAGTACGAGGCTTCATTTTAGTAGTTAATATCAGGTTCTTGCATATAAATATTTGATATCCCATTACCATTAATATGGTGTGCGAGAATTGAAATTTAGAATTCCCATGTATAATAGCAGATGAAAAGGTCCTATGCATGCCCCCCCCCCCTCCCTCCCCTGCAATGAGGTGGGTGGGCTTAGATAACTTATGGCAGGAAGGGGAGGGGGAAGTGGGCCCATGTACAGCTGGGGGAGTGGGCCTGGCCGTGGCGGCCGAGCTGGATCTCAGCTAATGTCTATTCCATTGGTCCAGCGCCGGCGTGGTCCTCACTCCACAACGCCTAAATAACATTTTTAAATAATAAATATATAAGCCATGTCAATTGTTGCAAATGATAAGTGTTCGTATCCTGGTGCCCCTAGGACCACCATATAAGTAAGAGGACGATGGGGTGTGGTCACGTTTGATGCTGATCATCACGTCGTACCTTCATCGAAGACAATTAGTTTTTCGAGTTTGTCGGAAATGTCAAAACAAAGAGACACCCGAGGTGACAGAGTGTCTAAGGATTGGGTGAATCTAAACATCCAAAATACGTGTTTTAATTTGGAAAAGAGTGAAACTCTAATGAGTGTATTTTTTTTTTTGTTTTTTGTTTTATTTTTTTGATAGGAGGTGTTTTGTTTGTGTTAAATAGACATTGATGGAAATATTTTTGAAAGAATTGTGGAAAATATGTGGATAATAATAATATGCGAATTCTCTTAAATGTGAAGCAAGCTAAGCAAGAGGACCACGTAGCGAGCCAGAAAACGCAACCAATTGAATCTGTCACTTTTAATGAAAATCTTGATGTTTATGTTGCTTTCATGATTATTCTCGTAGTTAACTTGATCGAAAATCCATCTACGTGCTCAATTTTGCCCATTTCTTAAACATTCTTATGATGGGCCTCTTAACTATTGATTCTCTTTAATTACTTCTTAATCTGTCTACGTTCCTGTGGATATTAGCGAAACTAATGATCTAAATAATGTTGTTAATGAAAAGGACTCATAAATATCAATTACAAGGGAGCCCATAATTAATTATACTGAGCCATTTTCATTAATTGTAGTGGGACTAATTGAAAGTCTATCTTAAAACAGTACTTTTATTTATAGCTACTAGCGGTTTCGTACTCTAATATGTGACCTCAATATTCGTCAAACCGCCATATATAAGATATTTTTTTTTTTTTGAAGGGGTTCTTGAATGTAAAAGAATCATTTCCATGCGTGAGAATTGTATTCTCTTTTTCTATTGTAAACGGTTACATTTTAAAAGTAAATACAAAGTAATCACGTGTAAAAAATAGTTACATGTGACAAGCAGATAATATATTGTTGAGATGTTAATTGAATGATTAAGTCTGAGACTCTTGTTATATAAGATTTTATATTTACATTTTGCATTTATATATATAATTGTAATGTAAAGGTAGCTCATTTGTTCTGTCCCCTCAAAAAAAAAAAAAAAACACACACACACAAAGGTAGCTCATTCACTGACAAACAAACGAAAGAAAAAGCCATAAACATACATGCATATTATGGCATTCATTATTTTTATTTTGTTTGACTTTTGAAGCCTGCTAAATATTATTGTGTATACTTTGGCCCACTCAACAAAGCAAAAAATCCTGGGGTGAATTTAAGGTTAGGCTAAGGAGACATGGAGTAGTCACATATCACGTTAGCAAGGATGTCATTGTCCAATCGTACCAGGGTGAAAAGAGCATTTCACATTGAGGGACATGTTTTTTCAACTAGTCACAGATATTTATCATTAACATTCAACAACTTCAGCATAATTTTATAACTTTTAACATAATTAAACATCATTAGCATAATTCAGTATTCTTAAGTACTTATGAAAATACATGCTTATTTTGACGAAATTTCTCATGGAAATCTGTTGAAAATTTGATCATTAGAAGGATTTTCTAACGAAATGTCCGACGAAATCCGTCCGACAAATGATTGAAAATTCGATGATCGAAAAAACTGTCAGGCCTATCGGAAAACCTGTTGAAGATGGCTAATCTTATTGAAAATAGCTAACCCCATCGGAAATTACGTCGAAAAATTGGTCGGCTCTGTCAAAAATTGATTAACTCGTCAAAAATAGCACATGCTTTTATTACAACCGCGATATATTTTCTTCAACCATTCAAAATATATAAACATGTTTCAGCCTGTTTAACTATGTTTCAATATTTTTCAGCAACTTTCAGCATGTCTTGGCATATTTCAACAAATAAGTATTTTTCATAAGTAGAAAATAACACGCTTTGAAGAGTAAATCAAGTATTTGCTAATAGCTACAGTAATTGGATAGAATTACTTCGTGTTTCCGACGTAAAAAAGATTCATATTTTTTGTATTAATTTTTAATATCCTAATATAATTATTTTCTTTCATATGACGGGAACAGATCAATCAAAAGCAATCTCTTGTTTAAGGATTTGATGAACTTTGGAGTACCTTGATAAATTTTCATGACAACTTAGGTTGAATTAGTCATATGGCAGTTTTAGGGTGTTTTTACGAAACGTTCGTCAAAATTTCTCAAGTATGGGAAAACTTAGGTTGAATTAGTCACTATGTTATGAGATTTTATCAAATTAAAAAATTAATTTAAAAATGTGATGTTTTTATTTATTAAAGTGAAAAACACAAGTTAATAATTCTATTGGAGGAGGAGTAATATCAACTAAGACCGCAACCTATATTATATTATATGATATGAAGTACGTATTCGTATAAATCACATGACAGTTGTACTCATTGTATTTGTCACTTAGACAAGTTTGAATATGTGTGTATTTATTTGACTTGCGAAAATATATATTTCTAAAGAGATGTGATATATAAATTAGTTAGGACAAGAGCATCCATTAGCACTGTTAATGATGTATCTCACTTTTGTACAATGACGTCTTACTTTAAAATAAATACTCCCAAAATTAAAGATCTTAGTGCCAAATTTGAAGTGGGCTTTATTTCGATCTAATATTCCTAATTTAGACAAAAGTCTTAGCATCCAAAACTCCTAAATTTTGTAAGAAATTAAGAACACATGTGATGATGTGAAGAGGCCAAGAGGGCTAGTGGGTTACCCAAACAGAGAAAAGGGTCAACAAACAACCCAATTGGGGATTTCGAGATTGGGTCAAGTTTCCAGTTGGGCCTCGATCAACTCCACGAGTACAGGGTTATGATTAATTTTTCTTTTAATTTCCATTTTGTGTGAAACTGTGAATGACAACGATTGAGCTTTGGGGTTCATCGGAATCCGTCAAATGCTAGAGGTCATTGTCCGGTCTCCGGAGTCCAACAGTAGTAGGTAAATCTGAAGCACTGTGTGTGTGTGTGTGCGCGTGTGTGTATGTGAGAGAGAGAGAGAGAGAGAGAGATGAAGGCCTTGGGATGGTGGTTATTGTTGGTGGGTTCGCTGAGATTAGCGTCTGTATGGTTCGGCTACTTCGATATTTGGGCTCTTCGTCTCGCAGTCTTCTCCCAAACTACCAGTATGTAAGCTATTCCTTCAATCATGCCCATCTTTCGTTTGATCTTGTGTTTGCATTTTCTTTTAATATCTGTATCGACTTGTGTTCTGAGTATTTGTGAGAAAGAACACATTTTTATAATATCGGGTGGGTTAGATGCAGACCCTCTTGGCAATGTGTGTAGATTCTAGATACCCACCTCAAATCTTCAGCACCACTTTCTTTTCGAGATCCCCATCTCTTAAGTTCTGTCCACTTATTGGTTGGTTGTTTCAGATATATTATAATGAATCAATTATTTGTGAGCGATTTCAAGAAATTTTTGGTTTAATCGAGAATGTGAATGTTGATCTAATTGCAACCCAGTTGCGATGTGGCAGAGATCCCGAAGTGGAAGAATTCATTGAATGGAAGGCATCAAGGCAGGGTGGGTTGTTGCTGACCATCTAAGGATGAATCTTGTGGTTGACCCCGCGGATTTTTTTTTTTTTTTTGAGTCAGTATCTAATAGTTCTTTAGTTCAAGGAATAGTTCCAAATATTTAGTAATGTTTCACCCAAAATAGAGTTGCATCAACGTGCTACCAAGAGATTTTTTGTAGATTTGCAGGGTGCCGGAGAATGGATTCGGTTCTTGCTGTGTTGTTTGATTCAATGTTTTCTGACTAGTTGCTAAAGTCACTTCCGGGCCTCTCTTGCTTTGTTGCTCGTTGCTCTAAACTTCTCCCATGACAATTTATTTAGGGCATTTGTTAAGTCAGCTTCTTTTAGTAAAATCAGCAATGTTAGTTCAATTTGTTGTTGTTTTAGTGTTTTGATGTTCCTGTACTCTAAAAAGAGCACTCGCGTTATGCAATGCTTCGTGGAGTTGCCCTTCACTTCTTTCTGGCATAAACAGGAATGCCATGTCCTCCGATAGAACGTCTTTTAGCATGGTTGGGAAGAATGTGTAATATGCGGCTCATTGTTTTGACAAGATACAGAAGGAAGATATATTTTGGATCTTTCAACTTAATACTGGATTAATGCATCAAATGTAATGGCTCGTCTGTGATGTAAAGGAAGTATTATATTTAGGGGGGTTAGGAGAGCCTTGGTTGTAGTAATTCTAGAGGCACTAATGGTTCAATTATTGTTTCTCTCCATGCTTCACCTGGCTTGTGGGTTAGACTTTAAAGTGCTCTGAGTCTTTGGAAAATTGCTTTGCTTTCTCATAGTCATTCTACCGTAAGGGCAAAATTATCAATTTAACAGACAATAGGAAGATTAAACAACAACTAAGAAGCTATGATAAAATCAGTAAGGTACTTTTCTTGTTGGTAAAATACTGGCATTTGGAGGGATGGAAAGGAGGGTAAAATTATTACGATAAGATTTGGATGTAAAGAGATGCCATGAAGATGCTATTGGCAGAAATTTAATTAAACCAATTGAGGTTTCATTCTTCTGTTTCCTTCTTTTGACAAGGAATGAAGTGGCTTTGAACTTTTGAGGTAATGGACACAAGATTGAGTTTGTTGACCGTCCCCATTAGCAAAGAATACTACCTGTAATTCTTTGGGAACAGCAACACAGTTTTGGTAACAGTTGCGGATTGCTTTGGTGGATAATGACTGTGAAGCTGGCCTCTTGCATATGTTACATTGAGGTACAATGTGAATAACTAATCAAATTTCAAAGCTGACTTCACAATTGTTCTGATCATGGTTTAAAAAGTTATATGGTTGGAATATGTTTTTGATTATTCCTTGAATATTTTATCATTAATAAAAATTTCTAGACAAACTGAATGGTCAAAATTTGAGGGTAAAAATAATAATATTTATGGTTAGCTGATCTTATCAATAATCGCCTATAATGGTCAATGCAGTACATGCATGTTTTTAAAACCAACACACGCAGCATCCTTCTGGTAGTCCTGTGCAATGATGAGCCAAATTTCCTTGACATAATGGCTCTCATGTCGCTGAGTGGCCTTTGTCCGGTTTCATTCTAGGAATGTTCAAATACTTCATGATCTGTGTTGTCTGTCTAGGCGACTTTCATAGGCAATCTTGATCCTAAAGCCTAAAGTAGACAAAAGTATGGTAATTAAGTAGTTAGCTGTATTCCTATGTCAGGAGCCAGAATCGACTACCCATTGATGCATGCCTTGAGTAATTGTTGGACAACCACTGGATTTAGGCCTGAGAGGTTGATACTGTTGGGGAAGTAAGATTCATAACCAACATTTCTTTATCACAAGAGAGAAAAAAAAGAAGAAGATTCATTACCTAACAGAAATAGTGAGAAGGGGTTCTTGCCAGTGTTATGGAAGAGCCTACAATGATTCTTGGTGTGTCCTATACAACGAGTATAGCCTCGAGACATGGGTGCTTCAGAGTTCAGGCATGAAAAGGTGAAAACTTAAAAGCCCATGCCTATTCTGCTAGCCAAGATTCTGCAACTTATTGTGCCTCTTTTTTTTTGGGGGGGGGGGGGTTGTTGGGGGGAGGATGACTCCTTATTTCTTTCGGTATAAATTTCATGTTCTGTAAATCCTTCAAGTATGATAGCTGTCTGAACTGAATATCATTTAAAACTTGTGTTTTGTAGTGACTGAAGTTCATGGAAGGACCTTCGGAGTGTGGACTCTTCTGACTTGCACTCTTTGCTTCCTCTGTGCTTTTAATCTTGACAACAAGCCACTCTACCTTGCGACGTTTTTATCATTCATTTATGCTCTTGGCCACTTTCTGACCGAGTACCTTATATATCACACCATGGCATTGCCAAATTTGACAACCGTGGGCTTCTTTGCAGGTATGATTTTAGGAAGGACTTGTGTTTCAACTTTCATGTTTGCATGTCTACAATTTAACAGAATAAAGCCTAATGCAGTGTCGCACCTTTTCTTTTAATGCATGCACTTCCTTTCTGTGGTGGGCTAGGCTTATGGTTCTTCTAGTGAACTGCAGTCTGCATATGATCTACCTGCCACTTGTTGGGGACTTTTCAAAATTCCTGCTTGATTGTGATGTTGATGAATACTTATTTCATTATGTTAGTTGGTACTTGAACTCTTATTTTAACCTTAAGTACCAATGTGTATGTGGCATAACTAGACAACTCCAACTTTGGGCTATTTTCATGCATCCACAATTTTCTGAAACGATAAGTTGATCTAGGCTTATTGTTGATTCTGAAATGTTTTCTAAGGATCTATAGTAATGCACTTCTTGTACAGGTGCTTTTTCTTTATAAACCAGGCTAGTAATGATCCAATATTACGGACCAGACTGTTCTCTACTTCTCTTGTGTGTGTGAGAAGTAGTGGTATTGACTCCTTTTTGTAGTGGAAAAATTCACTGGTTGTATTGTCCTGACAATGAATTGATTCAAACAGAATGTGTAACATCCAATCACATTTGTACCTGATCTGGGTCGTTGACCTTTGTGCGCTCAGATTGGATCACTGTAGAATGAAGAGAAGAATACTAGAAAATTGTTTTTTTTGGGGGGGGGTAGAAAGGAGGAGAAGACAAGACGAGAGAGAACAGAGGGAGGGGCGAAGCAGGTTGTCTTTTGTTAATGCCTGCTTCATGCAATAGGTGCCTAAGATTTCATAAAGCACATGGCTAGCTTGGCTTACATTTTGCTACTGGCATTTTATACCGTTACAGTACCTTAAAGGAGAAACTGACAGAAAGTATAATTTATTCTATTTTTTTTTTTTTTAGCTGGTTTAGAACTAGAAATGATTCGGTCCCTTCCCATGTAAGCCTTTCTGCCAAGGCTGCACATTGACAGCCAGGTTTTCTTGATGAACAAGCCACTCCTGAAAAAGCGCATTTAGTCTTCTAGCATTCCTGAGCTTATGTGATGTATGTGTGCGTGGAAAGTGATCCAAATCAAACTCAAACTCAAAACAAACCAAAGTGAAAAGAGAAATGAAAGATGGATGAGATGGAAGAAGATCTTCACCACACAAGAAAAGGATAGAACAAGACCTTGTAATTGAGATAATCCTTCACGGAGCCACTCAATGACTTGATCTGGGGCTAATTCTCTTGTCTTAACCGAGGAATCACTCCAATGGAGAAGATAGAGAACCTAGAACACCACTTGAATTTGCCACAATTCAAGATATAGAACTAGGAATTTTAGATGCACTTTTGAGAAACACACTCAAAGTACTTGTATTGCTTTTGAAAATCTCATACAATCTGAATGACAAGCATCACACGCCCCTCCTCTTTTATAAGCTCAGCAAAAGACAACCAAAAGACTCAACAACTCCTAACAATTAAAACTAGCCAATGAAAAGACTAAGTAAAATGAAAAGACTCATCATAAAAGGGGTGGGGGAGGTTACAAGGAATATTCTAGGATTTCTATCAGCTGATTATCTCCATCTAGAAGCCTCCAAAACGTGCACAATATCAGCCACACAAACACATGTAACCGAAGACTCTTCACTTTCCCAGAATTAATCCTTGCAGCTGCCTCAACTTCAACAGAGTATATCTTCCAGAATACTCGGCCAAAACACGCGTTCTTGGGCTTGCTAGAAAGCACTGGAAGTCTATTTTCCAGAATGGGCTCATTTGTTCAATTTGGATAAGCGGTTTAAAAGTTATGGCCCAAACAATGCACCTATCTGAGACTGGACTGGATCAGAATAATGTACATTTGAGTGATATTTTGCCCAATCAAATGACGTCCAAATTAAACAAACTTGGGTTTACTTTAAAGCTGAAATCTTAAGCTTCCAAAGCATATGGGCCCTCAAGTTGTGGGTCTACTTGAGCTTGTCCAAAAGTTGCCACAGAAATTACCTTCCGCAGGGACGAATCGGGCACTAATTCTTCCGGAAGGAATAAAACTTTTCTACAGAGTTTTGCCACGTCTTTGACTTCTTGAAGCTTGATTGGGTCTTCCTTGGGCTGGGCTTGATGGTCTTTGGGCCGTTCATGATGGTCTCCATCATTCCCCCCGGGTGAGTGAAAGTTTGCCCTCAAACTAGGAAGGGGCTCATCAGTAAAATAGGGGCTAAGGTCGGAGACATTGAATGTAGTTGAAACTCCATAATCTCCGGGAAGATCAACCTTGTAAGCATTAGGCCCAACCTTCTCAAGGATCTCAAAGGGCCCATCGGATCGAGGCATCAACTTAGATTTTCTTTTAGAAGGAAAACGTTCCTTTCGCAGGTGAATCCAAACCAAGTCTCCAGGCTGAAAATGTACCTCTTTCCGGTGCTTGTTGGCGCTTTGCATGGCTCTCTCATTAGCCTTGGCTATGTTGTCACGAACGCGAGCATGAAGTTCTTGAATTTCCTTGGCTCGTTTCTCGGCTTCCCAACTAAGTTTTGTAGGAGTGGGAATAGGAATAAGATCCAACGGACTCCTGGGATTATAGCCATAGACAACTTGGAAAGGAGAGAGTTGGATGGACTTGCTAGGCACTCGATTGAATGCAAACTCGGCATGGGGCAACAACTCATCCCAATTCTTCAAATGCTTCTTCACAAGGACTCGTAGTAAAGTACCCAAAGTCCTATTAGTGACTTCAGTTTGTCCATCGGTTTGGGGATGACATGTTGTGCTAAACTTGAGTTGAGTACCCAATTTACGCCACAAAGTGAGCCAAAAGTGACTAAGGAACTTAGGGTCACGATCGGATACCATACTCTTAGGAATGCCATGTAGTCTCACAATTTCCTTGAAGTACAAGTTAGCCACTTGAGTAGCATCATTAGTAGTGCGGCAAGGGATGAAATGCGCCATCTTGGAAAATCGGTCCACAACAACTATAATGGAATCCTTGTTCCTTTGGGTTCTAGGCAAACCCGTAATGAAGTCCAAACTAATATCTTCCCAAGGGGCTTGAGGAATAGGAAGAGGGGAGTACAAGCCTTGGGGCAACGCATGGCTCTTAGCCATTTGACAAGTAGAACATCTTTTGATGAAATGCTCTACATCTCTTGACAGCTTTGGCCAATAGTAGTGTTCCTTCAACATTGCTCTTGTCTTCTCTACACCGAAATGGCCGGCTAGGGCTCCTCCATGTAGCTCTTGGATAAGGAGCTCTCTAAATCCGCATTGAGGAATGCAAAGGCGTGAGCCTTTAAATAGGAACCCATCTTCTAAGTGAAACAACCCATGGGGGTGCTTAGAACACTTCTCAAAAATATCCTTGAAATCATCATCTTTGGAGTACAAGTCTTTCACAATCTCAAAACCAAGTATTTTAGTACTCAAAGTGGAGAGTAACAAGTACCTACGAGAGAGTGCATCGGCTCCTTTGTTGAGAGTCCCCGCCTTATGTTGGATGGTGAAATGGAAGGACTGAAGATACTCTACCCATTTAGCATGTCTAGGGCTGAGTTTGTGTTGTCCTTGAATGTACTTGAGAGCCTCATGATCAGAATGGAGAATGAATTCTCCTCCAACAAGATAATGACGCCAATGCTCCAATGCTCTAATGATAGCATAAAACTCCTTGTCGTAGGTGGAGTACTTCTTCTTGGCATCGTTGAGCTTCTCACTAAAGAAGGCAATGGGTCTCTTCTCTTGAGATAGGACAGCTCCAATTCCTACCCCGGATGCATCACATTCAACTTCAAAAACTTTGGCAAAATCGGGCAAGGCTAGGACGGGAGCACTAGTGAGTTTCTTCTTGATCTCTTCAAAGGCTTGTTGTGCTTGCTCGTTCCAAGAAAATTCTTTGCCTTTAATTACCTCGGTCATAGGAGCCACAATGGTGCTGAAATTTCGGATGAATCTCCGGTAGAATGATGCTAGGCCATGGAAACTCCTTACTTGAGTGATAGATGTAGGAGTAGGCCATTCTTGGATAGCCTTGATCTTGCTATCATCAACTTGAAGACCTTGGGCGGACACAATGAAATCCAAGAATACCACTTGAGGGGTGAAGAAATAACATTTCTCCATATTGCCATAGAGTTGCTCTTGAGAAAGGATCTCCAAAACTTGTTGCAAGTATTGGGCATGCTCTTCTTCGGTCTTGCTATAGACCAAAATATCATCAAAGTAGACAACAACACAAATGCCAATGAAGGGCTTTAGAACTTGGTTCATAAGCCTCATGAAAGTGCTAGGGGCATTAGTAAGTCCAAATGGCATCACAAGCCACTCATACAAACCTCCTTTAGTCTTAAAGGCGGTTTTCCATTCATCACCTTCAAAGATCCGGATTTGATAGTAACCACTTCGTAAATCAATCTTGGAAAAGATAGCGGCTCCATGGAGTTCATCAAGTAGATCTTCCAATCTTGGAATAGGATACCGGTACTTGATAGTGATTTTGTTAATAGCCCGGCTATCCACACACATGCGCATGCTACCGTCCTTTTTAGGAACAAGGAGGGCGGGCACGGCACATGGACTCAAACTCTCCCGAATTAAACCCTTGGACAAGAGGTCATCTACTTGTCTTTGGATTTCTTGAGTTTCACTAGGAGACATCCGGTAGGCCGGCTTGTTGGGAAGAACGGAACCGGGAATGAGGTCTATCTTGTGTTGGATGGATCTAGGAGGGGGAAGGCCATGTGGGATCTCTTGTGGAAAGACATGATGGTAGGTTTGAAGGAGAGGGGTGAGTAGTGGATGTGTGGGAGATGGTGGCTTAGGTTCCTCTTGTAGAAGAATCAAGTCTTTGAAAGACTCAAATTCATGGTGCTCGGATTTGAGGAGAGTGGTGAGAAAGACATCCAAGTGAGGATTGTCTTTGGGTCTAGTGGTGGAGGGAATTTTGAGAGGAGTAAGGGTAATCTTTTTGTGGTCTTTTTGGAAAGAATAAGTGTTCATCCGGCCATCATGGATGACACTTCTATCAAATAGCCACGGTCTACCCAACAAAATATGACAAGCATCCATAGGGACAATGTCACACCATATCTCATCCTTATAATTTTTCCCAATTGAAAAAGAAACAAGACATCGGTGAGTGATTTGCAAACCCTTGCCTTGGTTCAACCATTGAATGGTGTAGGGATTGGGGCGAGGAGAGACTTGCAGCTTGAGCTTATCAACCATAGTCTTGGAAGCAACATTGGCACAACTTCCACCATCAATAATGAGGGAGCATACCTTGTTTCCCACGGTACACCTTGTGTGGAATATAGCTTCTCTTTACTCCATGTCTTCTTGAGTGGCAAATCCACTCAATGCCCGGTGGATGACTAGCAATTCTCCTTCATCGGGGCCTTCTTCAACTTCTTCCAAGCTTCCTTCTTCAAAATGTTCTCCTTCTTCTTCTTCATATGCATGTTCTTCACATGCTTCTTGATATTCTGCTAAGGAAACAATCCTTTTGTTTGGACACTCTGAGGCATAGTGTCCCATTCCTTGGCAACGAAAACATCGAACCTTGTCCTTGGATTTGGGCTCTTGTGTAGAGGGCTTAGGAGGGGTTGGAGTGGTGTTTTTGGCTTGTGAAGGATTTTGAGGTCTAGGAGGGTAGTAGGGAGGTCTTTGTGTGGAGTGGGGACGAGAAAGAGGTTTAGACAAGATGCTCTTTCCCTTAGATTTCTTTTGTTGCTCTACCTTATAGGCTAGAGAACTCAAGTCATCTAGGGATGAATAGGGTTGCAACTCAATTACATGAGCAATGGACTCATCAAGACCGGTCAAGTATCTTACCAAGGTTTGTGAGTCGTCTTCTTTCAAATCACATTTGAGTAGGAGTTGTTCAAACTCCCGAGTGTATTCTTCCACACTCTTGGATCCTTGCTTGAGTCGATGGAGCTTGAGATAATTGTCTTGCACATAGTGAGAGGGAAGAAACTTGGCCTTAAGCTTTTCTTTCATTTTGGCCCAAGTTCTGATTTTTCCCTTTCCATTCCTTGCTCTTTTAGCTCCAAGATTAGCCCACCAAATTGAAGCATATTTTCTGAGTTTAAGGGCTACAAGTTTTACCTTCTTGTCCTCCGGGATGTCCTCGTACTCAAAGATTCGCTCAATGGTATGCAACCAATCGAGGAACAAATCCGGGTCAAGTTGACCTTCAAATTCGGGGATGTCAATTCGGACACCACCAATATTGCCTCCTTGCTTTCGTCTCCATGGGGCTTCCTCATCACTTGAATTGGCACGGGAGTGAAGGACTTCCTCTTCAGATTCGACCACCGGTTCATGAGGGTGAGAGGGTGTGGGGCTATGAACCCACCTTCTTTTCTCCTCTAAGAGTTGGCCAAGTTGTGTCCGGAGATATGTAACCTGGGCTTCCAACTCCTCTACTCTTGCTTGATCGCTTCTTGTAGACTTAGTAGACATGTTGAAGTGCTTTGGGGGAAGAAAATGCTGCTGGGGAAGGTGGCACGGGCGTGCAGTGAGGCACGAGGTGGCCGTGCTTTGCTTCGACTTGTGAAATGCAGATTTTGAAGGAGGCACGGTCGTGCTCCTTGACACGGGCGACCGTGCGTAGGTTCGGGTTTGTGGGTGAAGCTGTTGCAGGGGTGTTTTTATATTTTGACTTTTGGGATGTATTTGGGTGTGATGTGGGTCACTTAAAAACCTTGGCTCTGATACCAATTGATGTATGTGTGCGTGGAAAGTGATCCAAATCAAACTCAAACTCAAAACAAACCAAAGTGAAAAGAGAAATGAAAGATGGATGAGATGGAAGAAGATCTTCACCACACAAGAAAAGGATAGAACAAGACCTTGTAATTGAGATAATCCTTCACGGAGCCACTCAATGACTTGATCTAGGGCTAATTCTCTTGTTTTAACCGAGGAATCATTCCAATGGAGAAGATAGAGAACCTAGAACACTACTTGAATTTGCCACAATTCAAGATATAGAATTAGGAATTTTAGATGCACTTTTGAGAAACACACTCAAAGTACTTGTATTGCTTTTGGAAATCTCATATAATCTGAATGACAAGCATCACACGCCCCTCCTCTTTTATAAGCTCAGCAAAAGACAACCAAAAGACTCAACAACTCCTAACAATTAAAACTAGCCAATGAAAAGACTAAGTAAAATGAAAAGACTCATCATAAAAGGGGTAGGGGAGGTTACAAGGAATATTCTAGGATTTCTATCAGCTGATTATCTCCATCTAGAAGCCTCCAAAACGTGCACAATATCAGCCACACAAACACATGTAACCGAAGACTCTTCACTTTCCCAGAATTAATCCTTGCAGCTGCCTCAACTTCAACAGAGTATATCTTCCAGAATACTCGGCCAAAACACGCGTTCTTGGGCTTGCTAGAAAGCCCTGGAAGTCTATTTTTCAGAATGGGCTCATTTGCTCAATTTGGATAAGCGGTTTAAAAGTTATGGCCCAAACAATGCACCTATCTGAGACTGGACTGGATCAGAATAATGTACCTTTGAGTGATATTTTGCCCAATCAAATGACGTCCAAATTAAACAAACTTGGGCTTACTTTAAAGCTGAAATCTTAAGCTTCCAAAGCATATGGGCCCTCAAGTTGTGGGTCTACTTGAGCTTGTCCAAAAGTTGCCACAGAAATTACCTTCCGCAGGGACGAATCGGGCACTAATTCTTCCGGAAGGAATAAAACTTTTCTACAGAGTTTTGCCACGTCTTTGACTTCTTGAAGCTTGATTGGGTCTTCCTTGGGCTGGGCTTGATGGTCTTTGGGCCGTTCATGATGGTCTCCATCATTATGGGTCATCGATAGTGGTTTTCAGAGACACCTCAATGTGTCTATTATGAATAATGGATAGGGTATCTGGAGTAACTGGCTGTAATTGAGGGGAGTGGGGAAATTTGACTTTTAAGCAAATGGTCCTTAGCAAAGGCCTGACATGGTGAACAAGCCTTGAATAGAGCTTTAATAACTTTGGTAGCTGCTGGAGGTAGTTGCTTACACTTGATTCCATTACCTTGAGTTTAACACATTTACTGTACCCATTTGATTGCGGCTGATAGGAATCCTCGAATTTATGAAACTACCCAATAGTCTTTAACAGATATCTCGTGTCTTTCTAGGACAACAGTATGGTGGGAAAATAGTCACAGAAAAGCCATTTATTTTTTACATGTGATCCATGAATACATTGGCCACTTTGCTGCCATGAACAGGGTGGTTTAATGCCCAAAAAAATGAACATATTTGGCTAGTCTATCAACCACCATCATAATAGCATCGTTTTCTTAAGACTATGGCAGCCCCCTAAGAAGTTCTTACTTATGTGAGCCCGATAGTGAGGAGGGATGGCCACTGGCTTGAGAACCCATATGTTGGGTCTTGAGGCAGATCCTACATCTTCCACATCATCAAAATAAGTACCCAGCCACTTTTAAGAGCATTCTCCTTGAAAACAACCTAATGGCTTCTTAGCACAAACAAGCAAATATGTCCAAGGAGTGGTCCTTGGTTAGCATGTTTGTGTCTCCATGTACTTATATCAAGCAATCCATCCGTTCATCGCTTTTGCCATTGATTGACTTGAACTTTAGGGACAAAAATGAGTCTGAGATTTGGGTTAATGTGGAACGAGTTGAACCTCTGATATCAAATGTTGTATAACGGATTAGATCACCAATCATGGAAAGAGGAATCAAATAAAATTGAGGAAACTTTGAGCTTACAGGATGTAATAGGTCTAAAATTGCGTTTAATTCAGCAAAGACTTGGAAGCTTGGATAGGACATGTCATCTCTGTGATTGGATCTTTGCTGAACTGAACGAGGAATAAAAGAAAACCAGAGGAGAGACAAAGAGTGGAAGAAAAGAGGAGGATGTTGAGCTTAGGGGTGTGTAAATTGGCTTTAAAACTAGGTTCAATTTGGTACAGAATGGGAAGCTCTGATAGATGTTGTGTCCAGATCAGATCACAACAGAATTGAGTGAGGAATATAGGGAAAGTGGAGAGGAGGAGAAGAAAGGAGCAGAACAAGAGCTTATGGGCATGTAACTGGCTTTAAAAATTGAGATGTTTAGTTTGGCATAGAATCAAAGCTTTGATAACAAATATTTGTATCGTCATAACATAAACCAGAGAAGAGTAGAGGAAATTTGAGGTCAGAGAGAATACAGGCAAAGACAAGAAATTGTGATTGCAACTAATCTGACTGATATGAAGTGTGATCTGGATGTCGCCGATATCCAGATTCCAGTGAATAATAATGTTGACTTTATGGGTATGAAAATGGGTGTGAAGTTTGGGTTTAATTTGGCATACAATTGAAGCTCTGCGACAAATGTCATGTGGACAGAAGTGCAAGATAATTGCAAACCTTTGGTTTTTTTTGGTTTTTTGGGGGGGGGGGGGGGCGCTGTTGGTTATGCTTGATCCATATGCTAGTTCCATCTTTTGAGTACATACAATGTAATTTGATGAGCTTGCAAAGGCCTGTGAAGTTCTTGAGGTAAAATGGACATCGTGTATACTTGTATTGTGTGGCCGTTGGTTCGTAACCAAATGCCAGTTCAAGATCAAGGTGAAAATGGATTACGGGATGCTCCAAAATTGTTAAGCTCTTTTTCGGCTGAAAATGTGTTGTGAGAACGTTTCCGTCCTAGTTGCCATTTTTTTAATAACTCCAGTGTATGAGTGAAGGTAGTTTTGTGGATGCTCAATGATAAAAACTAGGTTGCTTTCTGGTGCATCTGCTGTTTCTGAAGCTTGAAACCATGATTCTTATTGCACATGCTTAGCTCCACTGCGGTAATCATTTTCAGATTTTCGCAGAGTACGGGCCACATATTTATTTTCAACTCCCTCCCCCTTCCAGTCAAAGAGAGAAAGTCTGGCAAAGAAAAAGGGTCCTGTCCTGAGAGAAATGCCTGCATAGATGTAACTTCTTTCGGTGCACTTAAGAGTGATGTAGCTGGTTGAAGTAGGCATTTCTTTTAACTGATCTTTCTTTGTGTGCAGGTACATCCTTAATATGGATGGCATTGCAGTGGGATTCTCATCAGAAGCCCACCTCAAAGAAGTTGTAAATGATGTGAAACCGCTAACCGCTGTTTCGCTTTCTTGTCCTCGTGCTGAATTTCATTCTACAATTTCGAGTCCTCACAGTGTGTCTTAGCTCTTGGGCATTTGGCCATAGGAATCTCTACTGCCACTGCAAGAACTGACGTTCTTTGTTTATTAAACTTAACCCCTCTTATCTATTTTGCCATTAGATTGTATTTGGAATACGAGCAGCGCCCTTTTTCCAACGGGAAAGCCAGCGGGTAATATGAATCCTCAAAGGCATCAACTTGAAGGAGAACTATACTTGGTAGATTGGAGTGTTTAATTTGTGTTATGCTTGGGGTAATATCAGATTCACAGAATTTCAATTGTCTTTCGGTTGTTTTGGTTCAGTCTTCAGACTAATCTGAAGCTGAGATCAGTTGGTATGATAAATTGTTGTATTTTGTGAACTGAACCTACATTAACTGCACCAAATTGAATCTGAACAAAATTGTTCTAATAAAGTTGCCTTTATTACAGGTCCAGTATATTGGACTTTACTGTCAAATACTCGTAGTTAATCCAAACAAAAATAACTCGACTTGAAACTCATCAGAAGTTAAAGTGACATGAATCAAGACACAAGAAGGTCAAGAGTAACCTCACCAGAATCTATACGAATGATATATTTGGCATGTCTGATGATGATGCTTGGTGAAAGTGATACAGTCACTGAATTATGCATATGATCTCTGAGCCCTGATCTGAACGAAGAAGGCCTTGATTGACACCACACCACCTTGATGACATATTGGAAATAAAGAAACAAAGCGTATATCTTAATGTGACAAATGACAATCCCATCCTTTTCTTGACTCTCAGTCTAATCAAGTGATGATAAGACAACGCTGTCGATACTAAGGTAGTACTAGTAAGATTGGCACAAACAAACAACCACCATCCCATCATCCCATGCCAGCAAATGCAATGGAGCTTGAACCTCTTGCTTTCTGCGAGGCTATGGGTGTCATGTACTGTGTGTGTCATACATTCAAATGTATGTCATAGTACCAAAGTGGTTTGACATTTATTCCCTTTAAGTAAGGTTTCGAGTTAGAGTATTGTGAGTAAAAAAAAATCTGTGATTGAGGAACTCTACTCTTTATTAGACCAATAATAGTTCGATTTCAACGAAATGGAGGATCCAAGACCCCTAAAAAAAAAAGATCATGTCATGGCTTTGAATCCATCTTAGTAAACATATTCCAAAGCTAGTATTGGCCACCTCCTGCACCAGGAAAATTGCAACTCGATTTGCCGCCCTCTTTCAATCTTCTTCTTGACTGGTTGTCAGAGGCCGGGAATGATGTTTTTCCCCCCTTTTCTTTAGTGCTCCCGAACTTCTCTATTTTCTTTTAGTATGTTTAATTTCATTTTCCTTGTTTTTATTAGGAATTGTCTCACCAATTATGATATTTATGGATTATGTTATCTGATTGTCTCTACTCTCTATAATTGTGTTCATTCTTTGTTCGTTTTGTGTTGCTTTTGCTTGTTTTGTTTGTCATTTTAGTGTTGAACAATGCAACGGTAGCAATGAGACTCTTCAATGACATCTGACAATTCAAATGTAATATCTCATGTCAAATTGATACCTCATTCATGAAGTTTGTGCTAAATCAACATACTTAGATTCCAAAGAAGAAAAGAGCGGATGTGTGGACCTCTTTCCTAGGTTGTGCTATGTGGAAAACAACAGTTCACGTGCAAAGACAAACGTTAAGTGCATACTAATTTCGCTTTCGTAGAGTTAGGATTTTAGTTTGACATTGAAGATTGTATTTACTCTAATCGAGTTTATATCATAAATGTCGGAGGGCACATTAAAGTTTAATAAATTTGTCCAGTGCTTTTTGTCCCCCCCAAAAAAAAGTGATCAATGATGCATGGGGATGATAGTCTATGCTTGTCAGCAAATAGGATAATATTGGCCTTTTGTCCTTGTTTGTCAACAGAAGAGGCCTAAAACTAATTTCTACTAAAACCAATTAATTTCAGTACGAATCGATCCTACATTACATTACATTACAACACAAACAAAAATAAAAATTTAAAAGAAATAGCTCGGTTTGGGTCACTATCGTCATCAAATAGTCCAGGCATAAGCCCAACAGTACCAATCGGCCCAAAGAATGAAGTTTTCGAACCCCTAGTAAAGGCGCATGCTCTGCTCACGTGCAGCACGGATTTCCATGTTGCGGAGTTTTGCTGACACCATGCGTCGTCACTATTATAATGTTACGTGCTGCCCTAATCAGAAAGCCTGCTACATTACCATAATTGGATTAACCAAAGCTGCAAATTAACCTTATTCCCGATGCAGCACGCTTGCAATTTTCACAACTTTTTCATGATCTTTGTACTTTGTCGCGATTTAAGAACAAAAGGAAATGGACACCATTAATCAGTTAATTTCCTTAATTAATTACAATAGGCTGCATTAAGCCAAGCAAAATCACTCTACATGCGGGAAATTAACACCAAATTCTCCCCAAAAAGAAGAAGATCAATCAAGGATTGAAAATGGAGTTTCCACACTTGCATTTCCAACTGATGGGTTTATAATTCAACAAATTGTCTCCTCTGGAACTTACCACAAAATGGGTAGTTGGGAAACCCTGTTGAGGCACAATGGGTACCTGAATTGCTTCACAATGACCACATTTGCTGCATCTTCCTTCACATCTTGGTGGCCTTGATCCTATCAGCTCTCTCTTCACCGCCACCTGTCTCTCTTCCTGAAAAATCAACTCCCCCCAATTAAAACTTCGTTAAAATGACAAGCATAACATAAGCCAGAAAGGTTTCAATCTTTTTTTAAAAAAAAAAAAAAAATACCTGGGGTGCTTCAATTGGGTTGGGAATTGCTCTGCCTGCATCAAAAACAGAGATGTTAATTAAAAACTAGTCATGGGTACATTAGTAATTACTAATCAGAGTGATAATTGGAGAGATTAAGGGGTGCCCATATGACCTTGAGCAAAAAAGATTGGATCTTGGGAGAAGATTGAAGCGAAGAGGAGGAGGAAAGAGATGACAAGATGTTGAGACATTTGAGTGGTTAATGAGGGCTCTAGGGGACAGACAGAGAATGAGTACGAAAATGAAAGAAATTAACGTGGAAACTAAAGAGAGCAGATTCAGATGGATATGGTAGGCAGTTCAATTATGGACGTGTGAGAGAGACAGAGAGAGAATCAAGTGTCTGTGGCCTGTGGGTATTGAGGGGGGTGATTTTGAAAGCCAGATTGTAGTTGAGTTTTGTTGGGCAACTGATAAAGGCAAAAAGGGATGAGCAGAAAGCAAGCGCAAGTTTAGAAAAGGGAAGAAGAAAAAGAGAGAGAGAGATGGGTCAGAACTCAGAAAGCATCGATATCAGGGGAGGGGGTATGGAGGAGAGAAATAAAAGCCACGGGCAACAAACTCAGAGCTGGGAAAAGTCTGCATTGAATAATACTAATGAATAATAGTAAAATAAGAAACCAAAATGGGCGAAAACAGAGTACGAACAGGGAAGTAATGGAGCGCAGGAAGCCAGGTTTGAAGTCTGGCAGGTTAAAAATTAGGAAATTCGACTTTAAGCCGCTGGGTATGTATTTGAAATGAAATAAGCTTGTGGAAATTGAATATTCTTTGTACTTGTCATTTTACCACATTTATCTATTTCATTCGACTAACTCTGGATTGAAGTTTCACTAATCACTATACATTGTTTTTGCCCCTCTCTTCAAATGAGAAGATATTAAGCACCAGTACAAGTGCGTTTACTAATGGGTCTTTCGGTTTGATTATAAGTTGGGTTAATTTCGAATAGGACCATATTCTGGTCAATAGCATTTGGTTTGATTTCAGTTTGAATCAATGTAATTTTTGGTAGAAAACAATACAAATTGTATATGGTAGAATACACTTGTCTTATAAATTTAAAAAAAAACCTATTGGGTGGAAAACATTGGGGTCAAATTTGGCTCAGTTCGAACGAATTCAAATCTTGCAGCTCTTTTGTTTTAGTTATTTCAATGTCGGTTCAGATATGAATTTTTGATCATTCGGTTTAGATTTCAAGTTTAAAGTCATGTTTATCAAATCCAAGTGTAAAGTTTAAGAAATCAACTTTTGTACACCTTCGATTAAATACATATTTAACAATACTTCTTAATCCTTACTTTCTAAACCTGCATGATTTAACTGCTGAAGAAATTGTATGGAGATCCTAGTTGCAACGAGAATTAGTTATAATGAGCAGTTAAGTGGCTTTAATAAACGTAAAAAAGTTATAAGAAACTTATAATGAGCTATGAGAAGTTTTAACGTTGAGTCTTTAATCCCGCCTAAATGTAGGAAGAACGTGGCAACTTACTACTGTTCTCATTACTTCTTGTATCTACTGTTTCCATTATTGTATATGTTTGATTCATAAACAGTAAATTTGATGAATTTACTTGATTTTTAGTGAGTGAAGCTGAAAAGTGGCCCAAGTTTGATGAGTTGGATCTGATCCGAGATAGAAAGAAATATGGAAATGAATATTTGTGCAGAAATATTTAAAGTTTCCTTGTAAAGACAACTGAATCAGAGGCAAAGACAGGGAGTGGTCCTGTGTTGTATCTGAGCACAGTTGTGCATCTGCTGCGTCTTTTAACACAGTTTTGGCAAATTGTAAGAGATTCTCCCTCTTCAACACGCCATATATCCTATTACCTTTCTCTCTCCTCTCAATCTGCGTCAGTTTTCAGGCAGCCATAGCCATAGCCATAGCCATAGCCATAGCCAAAGCCATGGGAGGCTGACCATCATAGGGATAGTGAGGGCTGACATTTTACCTGACAACTCACGCAAGCCTTGATATCATATCTTGAGATTTCTTATCTCTCTATCTGAGCTGTGTTTTTGACGTCCTAGAATTTCACAACCAATTGAATTAACTGCCAAAACTCTCTTTCCCTTGAAACTTTCTCTCTTCCCTCTACACTGTTGTTACTTGTTGGTGTTGTTCCCTCCATTTATTGTTCCACTCTATTCATTTATTCCCGAGTTTTGTTTTGACAACGAATTGCCAAGTTTTACAATCAAGAGATAACAGCCCAGTTTGGGGTTTGGATTTGGAGAGAAGCAGCAACTTTTTCCACAATCGGTCATGAAATATGCCAAATCTTATTGCCCCAAAATCTATAATTTACACTTCAAATAAGTACGATTAAATCATTAAACTAATGGAAGAGTTACCTATAGTGTATGACAAAAGTTAAACACTGCCCTTAGAGCAACGCTTAAGCAACATTTAGGAAACTTCAGAAACTTTTGATTATAATAATGCTTAGTGGTAGTAATTAATATATCAATTTTGCATTTTCTAAATTACCTTCCACATAATTATTTTCCCATAACTTTTCTCTCTCCTCTGTGTTGGCCATTTGGTTCTTGAAGCTGCCACAACGCATATTCATTGCCTTAGTGATTCACAACTTGACATAGTAGTGCTTTACCCATCTCAATAAGTGATTCCACCTTAGTGATTCCAACATCAACATGTATATCACTTTAGCAATGGTAATTGAAAACAAATATCAAGTTTGACTCTTTCCTATAGCACCCAGTCCCCAGAAGCCGGAAACGTCCATGCTAGCTCTCATATCTACAATTCTTTGGTCCCTATCTCTCCATTAGGGTTCACCCTTCCCCTAATTTCTTACATTTTATTTAGAGTTTTATTAATTTGGTGGCGAAGCCTCCGAAAAACACATGATGTTTGCCCACAATCCTCACTAGAGGTCAACGACAACGCAGAGAATATGGCGTTTGCGAAAGGAAACACCATTGTCGAGTCATAAAGGGTGTTTTCGTAAAATAAAAAGTGCTTCTAATCATCATTGTATTTATTACAATCTAAGAATTAATTTTTTTGGTTGTATTTAATGATCTTAGCAGGATTCGTTAATTAATAAAAGTGGTTGAGTCGTTTAATTACCCGCTAACAAGTTCTTTTTTTATTTAATAATGCTAATGGATACACAAGGATTGACATAAAATGGTAGTTCAATGGAATTATCGGATATTCTTAAAAAACTTCACCAATTCAAATGAATCTACAATTATTTTTATTATATCTTACCACTATTTTTATCATCAAAAAAGTTAAAAAGTTTGATTTGCTCGCTGTCAAATAAGCACCATGGATACGATGCTATAACACAATTCACAACCTAGAACTCAGCTTAAAACTTTTTTTAGACGCTGACCTCCTAAATTAATCATTATCCATATTTACTTTGTCAAAGATCAAAGCTAAAGTCATTCGTACAATCCTGAATCCCCAGGGAAAGCTTCATACTTTCATTCCCTTCCTAAATTAATTAATCTACATAATATATGGAACACATTCTGTTTAACTTATAACAAATACTCAATATTAGTATTCAATACTAATCAATATTAATCACCGCTTATCAGCACTCATCAACATTGAGTCATATTTCTTACTCATAATTTTGACCCTGATCAGCATTTATTAATATTGATTAGCACCCATTAACATTCATCCATAATAAATTACTTATAATAAATTTAAAAAATACCCATAATATGTTTGAACGATAACAATCAACATACAGAACTACAAAGTACAAACTTTGATGTACAAAACACGTGTTCGGTACATAAAGTATAGGCATTTATGACCCATCAATAAGCTGATATGTTTTGTACCATTCATCTCTTGGGAATGACATGGAACAAATATAATAGACAACAAAAGATACCGTTCATCTGTGAGAGAACCCTTTTTTAAAATACAAAAGGGAATGGTTTACATGGCAAAATTTTTAATATACATGAGAAGGTGTGCATTTCTTCCAACACCTTTTTACTCTTTTTTGGGTTTCGGTTGGGGGGGGGGGGGGGAGGAGGGAGGCTGCCTTGCTCGACATGTTCTATAGAAGAAAGTTGTCAATCATATGTTGTATAACATCTGCTCCTGCTGAATGCACGCAATAAGTTTGTACCTGCATGAACTGGTTATATGAGAAACAATACAACGTCCAAAGCAACATTGGACTTGGAGCAGAGAAGCCACAATCGTCACCCTTACTGGTAAAGAGGATTGCTTGGCGAGGGAGATCGTTTGTACAATAATAGGTTTTCGATGATCCAACATCTGGCAAGAAAGGTGGTGGCTTGTATTATGGCCAGATAATTTCACCAGAGAGTTATAATTAGACAAGTATTTAAGGGTAACATTTTAATATGATCTAATGTAAGAATTTGGATCAGCGGAAACCTATTATGAATTATCTTGCCATAATACAAGCCCACCAAAGAAAATGATTTAAGAGTTGTTTTCCACAGAAAGACTATTACACAAAGAAAATGATATGGCATCTAAGCTGTACACAACGGAGGGAGAGAGAGGATGATGCAGCTTGCCTGAATAGAACCGTGGGCAAGCAATCTTTGTTTGCCCCCACCGAATTTGACATCAACGCGCTCCCAGCTGAGCTTTGTCAGCGCCGAGATCATCACTTCCATCATTTCTGTTAGAGGTTAGGCAACGAAAAACAACGCTGATTGATATGTAAAAGCACCAGAATCATAAACGAGCTAGTTATCTATATCTACAAGCCTAAAGCCAAGCAACAAACCTTGGGTTCGCAAGGCATTCATGGTGGAGTCAAAGCTAGAGGTTTGTTGAGGATTTGGAAGTCTTGCAGCTTCTATGTTCACAATATGTCGGTATTTGTCATTTCTTGAAAGATGTCGTCGCTGGATATGTGCAGAGGATGAAGGTTTAATTAGAAGAAGATGAAGTTAAGAGTAACGGTTGTTTTAAGGTTCAACAATCTCACCTTTGGGAGTTCATTTGCACGTCGTAATGAGGATGTACACCAGCCAACAAGTTCTGTAAGCAACTGGTTAAGGTCTTCCAACGGGTTTTGTGGCATTAACTAATTGTAATGATCATTATGCCGTGAGTGGAACACCTTTCTAAACTCTCCATTTGTAATTGGGATTAGAGGTGATCTGATGTTCAGTAGGCAGCTTGAATAGACAGACATTTGAGAAGCAATAGTTGCACCAAAAAGGCATATTTACACATAAGGATACGGTCAAATTGTACATTTGCGTAGGCGACACGACGCCTGAAAGACTGCAAAGCAGACCTGCGGGGAATAAATCAA
This sequence comes from Carnegiea gigantea, assembly GCA_029747015.1. Lineage (NCBI taxonomy): Eukaryota > Viridiplantae > Streptophyta > Magnoliopsida > Caryophyllales > Cactaceae > Carnegiea > Carnegiea gigantea. Next base: position 4,279,391 of record JAKOGI010000001.1, on the reverse strand, counting down.
TATAAATCTTTGGTATGAATTGCATATAATTACTCTTCAAAACACATAAAAGGAAAAGAGATTGCCTCACATGAACGGAAGACCTTCACAGTCATTCACCATCCGAAGAAGAAGAGGTGGCTGTCCACTGTCATTGTCTGTCAAAAACAAATGCCTGCCTGTTCGACCGAGAAACCATGATGTCTGCCGTGCTAACATTTCTAAACTGTGGAAGCCACAGAATAATGGAACCTAGAGAATTATGGAAAATTCTGGTAAGCAGATAGGAACTAGCCACAACATAAGGAACACAAGTGTCGAAAGAAATTGGTCAAACAGCTAAAGATAAGAAAACAAAATCATGTATACTTGAATAGAGCCCTACATTCTCTTAGCTACCATCTTTACTCCATAACTTATGGTCTGATGACGAACTTTTCCAGCAGCAATGTGGCATCAAGAAAAGGTATAACATAACACAAAGCAATATCTTTCGACCAAGGACATGAATAACGCAAAGAACTGCTAAGCTAGTTACTGCAAAAAGATCAATTATTCCTCTCACATGGAATACATCTTCTTCACTTACCAATTGAACTAGTAGCTAAAGAATAATTACTGTATGCGTTCACTTTTATATGCAAGTCTGACCTCTCATATCACATATATTCTCATATCAAGAATGTCCCCCCCCCCCCCCAACACACACACAAATAAATAAATAAACATAAAATGAGCAATAATGTAGAACCTATAGGTAGAGGGGGCTATCATATTGGATTTTTTTTTTTTTTTTCAGCTGCTTTGGATTATATTGGACAAAACACAAATTCTTGCTAAACCATCCTTCTTATTAGTTAATGCTTTTCAAATCTAATTTAGAGTCCTTCAGGAATACCCTTTGTTTAAATATAGGCGAGGGTTGTATACAAGTGCCCCCTCCCCTAGAAGGCAGGCTTCCAAGGGATTTGTATCTGGAGAGAGATATCAACAACCCCTTCATAACCACATCCCCTAGGGGCCACCACCACTCATGCAGGTTCCTTAGAGCACCTGCAATGGTGATCCATATTTTTTTTATCACAAGTAGAGGCCTACAACTTCACATCATCTTACAATCCAACTTTTCCCTATTTTTACATCAAATGGATCACCAACTTAGTTTAAAAAGGCACGAGGCGCACTGAGGCGCAAAGGGTTCCGAGGCACAAGGCATGAGCCTCGAGGCGAAGGCGTACCTTTACACAAAAATGACTAAATGTACTTCGCAGATAGATTTTGCCTAATTGAGTAATATAATTGCATCAATATGGAATTAGATGTCAATATAAACCGTTATAATGTTAAAAATGTTCGTAAAATAGTTTAAAATAAAATAAAGGGGGTTGAAGATAGACATTGAACCCCCTTTTGGCACCATTAGGTCTCCATACTTGACAGTTCGAAAAATGAGGTCTTTTTTATCATAAGAGTTTGTCAATTGCATGAGGGATTATGCTCGAAATCGCGATATAAGACTAAGATATGTGTTAATTTTAACAAAGCTGGTGATTTTAATGGTCAAAAATTCTCCTCTTTGTCCTATAGCTTCACTTTTCAATTAAGATCAATAAAGCCCTCGCTTCAGTCGCCTCGCGCCTCAAACTGAGGCGCGCTGAGGCGCATGCTTAAAGGATTCGCCTCGCTTCACCCACTGTGAGGCGCCACAATGGTCGCCTAGCGCCTCAGGCACACTTTTTTAAACTAAGATCAGCAAATAAAATATTGCTCATAGACCCACATTTAAACATGTTTAATTAGTTTTAGCCTTTTATTTGTACTATTCATAAATGTGCTTGCCAAAAAAAAAAAAAGGAAAAGAAAGTTGTGAGCGGATCAACGCAGGGAGTCGGACTGCGGGGCGAGTCGTATGGATTACTGATGCAGATGATATTTTGGATCCTGAGCCTCCCTTTTGGACCATGATCCAAGCAATGCAGGTGCGCTTAGGCAATTGGGTTTCTTGGAGAAGTTGAACTGAATCTGAAGATACAAGTCATGAGTCTGGACCAATGTGAAACTGCTTGAGCAAGGGTTACAGCAGATTTCATCACAATGAAATGTAGAAATGCTCTACTAATTCTCTTTCTGAATTCCCACACGATACAACCTACTTGGATAGCTCGTCCTCTTTCAATCATTTTTCCAGATTATAAAGGATATTATCTAGTACATCCTCACCAGAATTCCGGGTTCAATTTTGAAAAGCATATTTCTTGAACTGAAGTGACGACACAAGGCCTCATTCTAATGCTAACATTAACAACGATATCTCCAAATGAAGTTTCTGAGAAGCAAGCAGGCCCATGTTGAAGTTTACTACGCTTCTGCAACTGTGAAGACCGAGAGGACTTAACACAAGACTAGTTGAACTGATTGGTTGGATTATGGTCTTGGTTTAACATATCTTATAGCCAATGTACATAGAATGCATTAAATCAACACCATTGGGACCAAACGAACAACCCAACAGAATATCATGGAGCTACACAAGATTGACAATAGATGGCAAGATTGGGGTATCATATTTCCTTTCCTATGCAATTTGACAGTGAAGGGAAAGATGCATTGTCAAGGCACTTAAGCATAAAGCTATGGAGACACCCTAGCCGTCCAGAAGTTAGAATCTTTTCATGGAAGGCTTTCCAAGATTTTCTTTCATCAAAGATGGGCTTCGAATTTGACAAAAAGGAAGTATTAGAGGATGTTACATGCTTTTCTTGTCAGAGAGTGAAGAATGAGGAACATGCACTAGGAGAGTGCTATCTAGCTCTAAAGACATGGAAGCCCTCAGGTTCGGGGTAGGCACGAGACAGGGAAAGGGACAGGGAATTTGTAGGGATGGATAATGGAAATCTTGGAAACAGGTATGAAGACACCAGGAATTTTTGCTATGGTGGCTTCGGCTCTATGATGGCAAGGGACAAGGTGATTTTCAAGGAGCACATCACAGGGGCTCCAAAATTATTAGAAAGCTATTACAGGAAATAGGAGGAGCCACAAAGGTAAGGGCAGACAGGATAAGACAATGTTGAGGCACCATCAAGGGATTTGTTTTAAGGTAAGCTGCAATTCTAGAAAGTTCAGAGGGAAATCAGGCCTTGGAGTGTTGGCTGGAGAATAAGGGCGGAAAGGCATAATAATAGGAGGAGGAAGAGTCATGATGCAGGTGTTCTAGCGTGGGAAGAAGCTTTGCAGGATGAGAAGAGCCGTGGTCTTTGCATGCGCTTTGGAGCTGTGAAGGGGGTAGTCCTTGAGTCGGATTTCAATAGCCGCATACATAAACTTGATCAAGGAATGAAGCCAGCTCACCAAAAATGAGTGTGCTTTGAAGGAGTTGCTAGCTCATAGTTTGCTGGAACTTGGAGAAAGGTGGGAAGTGCAACTGAAATTCCACCAGATGCAAGAAGGATTGTGAACCAAGAAAGTGCACATCGATAAAATGGCGATTGCTTTTCTAATGTAAGGATGGCTTTGAACCAAGAAAGTTTCTATCCACCAAATGGCAATTTCTTTGATGACTAAAAAATAACAGGGTAATTTTTTAAAAAATAGAAGACAAGGAGAGAGGAAGAAAATCCAAAAAAGGAGAAGTTGAAGCATAATGAATAGTAAGTCAATAAACACAGATGGTCACCTGTTTGTGCCCTCTTGAACCAAGATGGGGTGTTGCACATGTTATGAAATTTATTGGCTCCAGACCAGCAATTTTGCCTATGTATTTCTCTTCATGTAACACGTCCATCGATCCATTGTTTCCGGCTGTCCCATCCACTTTGGGCAGTCCACTTAGAAAATTTCTCCCATAGAGTAGGGCAATTGCATATCTTGCAACCAGACCACCTAAAGAATGACCAATGAAAGAAATCTTGCATAGATGTGGGTATCGTCCAATTACTGATATCACCTACAACAGGAAGTGCCATGAGTTCCATGTCAGCAAAAATTCTTGAGTCAGACATTTTTGAAGCTCTAAAGATATGGAGACTTAAAATGTGACCTGAAGATGAAATAAAACCAAGTCCATGAAAAGGTCAGCAATCTAAACGAACTAGTCACGGTCTGGCCATTTTGCCATATCATATCTAATGAACAGAATTTTTCGAGCGACAACTCTCATCATAAACTTCCAGAAAAAGCTTGAGAATTTTATTTGTAGAAGTAGTTTAAGATAAAAAAGGCATTGTGCCATCATTATTTATTGTGATTTCCGGCAATCTTTGTTTACTCAAAACTCTTTATTTGCCTCATATACTTCGGTCAGACACTCTAAAAAAGGCATGTCATGATGCTTCACTTCAGACAACAGAAAAAATGCAAATTTCTTCATGAACATGCACGAATTGGATGAATGACGCATAGATGCATTGAACACTGCTAACCAAGTCGAGTGAGACAGTTGTTATCAATCCCATGAAATAAGTAGTTCAGATATCTTACTTGTAATCAGGCCAGATATCTTACTTGTAATCAGTAAGCTATTGAACTAATGCATTTACAATGAACAAAGTTGTTATCAAATATGGGAAACAGATCACAGATACAACAAAAGGCTATGAGGCTACCTCATCCGCGAGCCGTTCTCCCATCACATCAACTCCATCAAATGTTAAGGTTGCTGTATTTCGTTCACTGCCTGCAAATTGAATTCAGTAAACCAGCAGGGGACAACGATATGATGTCGTTAGGAAAGATAGACATAATAAGAACTGAGACAAAAGTCACAAAGCATCAATCTAAGAATAGTTCGCTTGCTACATCTTACAATGAACAATAACATCTAGAGGATATGCCTTGAGAAACTGTTTGGCAGCATATCTCCAGTTGTCTGCTCTGCATGTGTCATGTAAAAAGTCTCAGTTCAGATCAATTAAAAGAGAAGCAACGGTACACATAAAGAAGGAAAAGCAAATTCACAGACAGTCAAGTCATAGATGAGTTTAGTGACCCAGCCAAGGCAAGAGGTGGCACCAAGGATAAAACGACTTAGTACTCATAAAAGAATTAATATTGCCACAATGTACTGCAAATAGGGCACATTGATTTAGAAGTTGTACAAGAAGGTCCATGGATACTAACAGTCAGCTATAGATCAACAGCTCAGCGCAAAATTAGCTCTGGCATTGTCACGAAGCAGTTGCATTTTGAATGCATAGGGTACCACTATCATGAACTTGAAATAAATGCCAAAGGCAGATGTATGTGATGAGGATCAGGGATAAGGGCCCTCAGAGATCTCCAGCTGGATGGTACCATTTCATTCTTGGAATTCTGTGTCACCATGATCAAATAGAATCCATCCACTTATCATGGTAGCTCTCACGTACTTCTGCACAATTTCTTTATCTTTTATTTTACAAAGACAAGCACAATGCCTTTCTAAACTGTCCTGTAACTTATTCATTGCGGAGTAGTAAATGATCAATGTTTTTAAAATCTACGTCCAATACATACAAACTTTTTATAATTCAGGTACTATTGTGTGTCACCTAAGGGATCCACAAAAACATAGATTTGATTAATAAGGGCACTAAATTGAACTTTTCCCACTTCAATCTGCCTCTCTTTCTAGTAGAGAAGAGTGTAGCAAAAATGTATTCTTAAATATATCAGTACTTGCTTCCAAGTAAATTTAGTACTTTTAGTACAAACTTATCATTAACTTCCTCAGGGCATTCTTCACATACAGCGCAATCACAATGTACATCCGAAGTAATGTACAGTCACTTCATTATTACATAAGAGATTGGGAAAAATGTCAAGACCCAAGAGTGATTTGAACGGAAAAAGTTAGTGAATGCAAATCAATTCTACTCAAAATAAAACAGGCAGACCAACGATCAATCAAGAACATGTTCCGCAGATGGCCAAATGTAACATCAGAAATGAACCTACTTGCCAATGATGCCATTGACCATGATGATCAGATGAGTAGGAGGAGAACGAAGCATATTCTCTTCACCTGGACCCGCAGACACCATATCAACACTCCCATCTTCATTCTTGGTATCAAGGGTTGGAGAATCAAAATCCAATCTCAAACACCCAAATCTGGGCACAAATCTGGACCCTTTTTTCTTCAGATTCCTGCTCCTCAGCGCACCGGAATCTTCCCGCATCTTCATCTGATTCTCAACAGCAGCCATTTTTGTCTATTATCCCTTTCCTCACCCAGAATATGAGGATTGAGAAGCACCCAGAAAGTCAAGGACGTGGAGAAGAAGATGGGTCTCATACAAATGGGAAAAGGGCAGTCATTATAGTTTGAATTTCATGAATTGTCAGGACTGAAGGGTTGACTGCGACCCAGTTCAGATAGAGAATTCAAAGCCTTGAATGAAGAACCCATGGGTAGAATAGGTGAGGAGAATAACGGAATTTGCGTGGGCTTTTTTTGGGGGGGGGGGGGTTGGGTTTGGTGATGCAAGGTGGCATTGTTGGGAATGGGTGAAAAGTCTGCAGATTCTAGAAAAGCAGGAAAAATGGGAGAGAGAGAAAGAGGACGATGACACGCAGGTCTGGTCAGATTGGCGGCTCTCCTCTTAATAAGCTTCTAGTGTGGCCGATGACTAATTAAATTAAATATTTAGTATGAATTCATCGAAGAATCAAGCGTTCTACCTTGTATATTGCCTCTCATTTCACTATGACTGTAAATAATTTATTCCATAAAATATGAAATGTTAAGTTCTACTACAGAAACTCATTTCAGTGAGTGAGAATGATCTTCATAAAGCTAGATTAGATCACAAATTATATCTTATTAGACCACTTCTAAAAAGCAATTATATCATACTGATTTATATCCAAATATTTATAATGTGTATGACTAAAAGTGATTATCTTCTTCTCCCAAATTTTTGATGAGGTATCGTTTATTGGTACCTATCATTAAAAAAATATCATTTTTGTGACATATAAGGTGTAGAATATTTAAATTAGATAGTATATGAGTATATTTTGGATACATTGCTGATCGTTGGAAGAACCCAATAAGGGATAATCCTAATCAACTACGTAAGCTATAGGAGGTGAAAGATTAGATTTATTGCAGTTCATTTGATGGTAAATGCCGACAAGCAATTCTTCCATGGCAAGGGAGAGACAGTGGCATTGATAGTACTATAGCAACGACACATACATTAGGCCATTTGTTCAGGGAACAATAGTGCTACTATAAAAACAAAGAACGGAATTGGAGATGTAAATGCACACGTAAAGGTGAAGGTAAAGGTAAAGGTAAAGTAGAAGCGCATACAATTTACTATGGTGATGCTCTTCTAAATCCAATAAAGATGGATACAACTGATGAGATTATAGTTAAGTAATTGAGATTGAGGTATTGAGTATACTAAGTTTGAGGTTCGATTCTCCCTACCTCTATTTTATTGTACTATATTCGTAACTCATTTGAACCCAAAAAAACAAAAAAAAAAAACAAAAAAATAAAGATGAATACAAACTAATACATAAACGAAAGCTTGTTGATTAAAGTTGAATTTTGAGCAACAAATGTTAGAAAAGTAGCTTGTTAACAAATCTAGGTGATCCTTAAATTTTGTAGTTCTTTGATGGTCACTTGATAACAATAGTAGCTTTTTTGGCTGATTTATTGAGATATTGTGTACGATAGAAAAGTTTTCAACACCAAAGTGGAAGAACATAGGAATAATTATGGCACTTTTTTTAGTGCCTTCGACATAAATATTATCTTTATTCCGAAAATTAGTTTCTTTGGTGCAAATCAATCGGGTAAATTGCTTTTATGCTGTGGATGAGATCTTAGCCAAGTGATTAAGATTGAGCTCTTGAATATTTTGAATCTCAGGTTCGATTCCCTATCCTCCCATTATATTGTACTGTTTTCATGACTTAAGTTCTGTTTGACAAACAGCTGTTACCTATTTGTATTAACTGTTAGTTATTAGCTGTTTGAATTAGCTCTTTATAAAAGAAGTGTTTGGTAGAATTAACTGTTTTTAAAAAAGATATTCAGTAAAATTTCATTTGTGCCATTATCTCTAAATTACTTTTTAGTTAAAAATAATTTTTTCATTTACTAGTTATCTTGTTTTCTTTCCAAAAAGAATTAAATTGATGTCATATGTAGAAATTAACTTTATGAATAAAATCTTAACTTGTTACTAGTTGTACATAATTTGTATTCTTATTAATCTTTTTTTTTTCTTTTCAACTTGTGTATATCTACCTACACGACAATCATGTTTTAAAATATTATCATGTTATTTGCTTACATATTTTATTATTATGAATTGAAATGTATATATTCGAATGATTTAATATTGGATAGATTAAATTTAAATAATACACAACATCAAATATCACTATAAAATGCTAATGGCATATGGTGTAATTTTTTTAAATTCTTAGGTAGTTATGTCATTTTTACAAACAGCTATTCTCAAAAGACTAATGAAAATAACCTTTTAAAAAAGAGTTTTTTAGGTCAAAACAACTCTTCTAAACAGCTCTTCAACCAAACACCACTTTAGCTGTTTTGACAAAACAGCTAAAACTCCCCCAAAAGTTCTTTTTCTCTAAAAAAAAACTCTTACAACCAAACAACCCCTTATTTCAACCTTAAAAAACAAGTGGTCTGATGGTAATTCAGGCCCCAATCAAAAGCATAATTTATTTACAAAAATACATTTTGGTGTTTGCTATTTATTGACATCCCAAAAAAACCAAAATTTTGGCTGTTCACACAAAATCCCCCCCCCCCCCCCCAAAAAAAGGGCATTTGTCTTCCGCGGCGCAAAACCCTACCAGGGTTTAGGGATCAAATTGATATAACGAGCAGCATTTTGCCGTTGCGAGATCTTGAAGTAGGAAGAACATCGACAATGGCGGGGTTAATTCGGAGCGAATTTTCTCCATTAATTAAAAGAAAAAGAAACTAGCACTGGAAGACTGTCCAAGAAAGGAATACTTAAGCGATAAACAAACGCGAAGCAGCAATCAAGAGCGAACCTAAACCTTAAATTTCAATTCAAGCTTCAACTTTTATTATCTAATCATCTCTCTGTCTCTCTCTCTCTCTCTCTTAACCACCCTGTAAGACAAAGCAAAAAATACCCTGGCCTTCATCCTTCGAACTTCAGCTTCCAATTTTTTAAACAAATATATGTTTGTAATTAAGAAGCAAGATTTAGCTAATGAGAGTAATTGCGGCGACAAAGAAACAAACGAACCCAGAAACCCAGGAAAGAAAAAGGGGAAAAAAGTCAGTCAAAACTGTTGTTAATGGAGATGGGTTTGATTGGAAGGTTTAGGTTGGTTGGTCCCGCGCTTTTCTTCTACTTCACTTGAACAAACTTTGTTAGCTCTCTCTCTCTCTCTCGCTCTCTCTAGAGTCTCAACCTATAAATGAGAAGACTCCCAGGTTGCTGCTTCCCACGTCGAGCCCACAAGCGGAGAATCAAGCACAATCAGGTACCAATTGTCAACACTTAGAGTCATTTATAACAATTTAGGGCAAATTTATGATTAAAGTTTGCTCTTCTCTGTCTCATTGTTTCAGGAACTGACACAGAGATCCAGCGAGAATATGGAGAACCCACGAGAGAACAATGGCTGTAACATTGAGGAGGAGGTATGATTTTGTTCAATCTCGATGCAGACTGTTATGGGTTTCATCTGGGTTCTTCCAATTCTGCATTTGCTGTTGAGATTTCCTTGTCAATTTGTCCTTGGTTTTGATAAAAATGGTGTTCCTGTTTTTGGTGTGTAGTGTATGTTCACAATTCACCTATTCCACCCACCTTGGCATTGATTCGGTAATGCTTTTGACTATGGAATAATACAAAATGCAAAAGCAAGCAGGCATTTTTAAATCTGGGTACAATTTAGGACTGCAATTTGATGTGCCAACAAACCAGTATGCCACTATGAACAAATCAATCTGCTATAGCCCCATTGTTCTGTTATGTAGCCCATAACCTTGCTTGGAATTGTAAGTAATCTGTAATCAATGCAGTTTGTTGACTATCTCTAGAGGCTCGACTTTGCTATATACAGTCCTTTGGCATAGATCTGGTAATTCTTTTTCGTATAGAATAAACCAAAATGCAGAACACAAGCAAGCATTTTAAAATAGGATGAGCAACTTGGGTTACGTATAGCTAGCCTGGCGATCTTAGTTATATATGGTAATACCCATGAGCTTTTTACACTATGGCATTTTTAAAATGTAATTCAAAGTTCAACAAGTCGAGAAAGTGGTTTTACAAAGCGTTTTCCGCTTTTTTGGAGCTATTCAGAAAGAGAGGCGTTGCCGGAAACAAATAGCAAGTAGCTTGTGGGAGTCAGAAACTTTTTTCTGTTGGGAGGTATGAACAGATAAGTATGCTAGTAGCTCTAGCCCATAAGTTCGTAGAGATTGGTAGCATATGCAATAAATGCAGTTTGTTATTCCTAGAGGCTTAAGTTTGCTGTATAAGCACCATGTTCTACATGTTACAAGGTACAATTCAGAGCTACAATTTGATTTTCTAATAAACAGCCTGTTCTGTTAAACTTTTTTCTGTGAATTTTCTGTTCTAGATAGTAGTGTAGGAAGTAATCAGAGGATCTCACAGGCTCTGATCTATTTTGGTGACAGAAAGTGAAAGGAAATATGAGTGATGCAAAAAGTGCTGTTATGGAAAATGTTATACTGAACCACAACTTTTCCCAAGGCCTGGATTCATGGCATCCCAATAACTGTGAAGCATACGTAATGCCACCTGAGTCAGGGATTGCCCAAGGAATGCCAATGAACTTGGGCGGTGGCTTTGCTGTCGTCACAAACAGGAAAGAGTGTTGGCAGGGACTAGAACAGGATATAACAAGCAGAGTTAGTCCAGGTTGTCTTTACAAGGTTTCTGCAATTGTAGGGGTATTGGGTTGCGAAGGATCTTCTGATGTTCTAGCCACTTTGAAATTAGAGTACAAGGGATCGAACACCCAGTATTTGTTCATTCAAAGGTGATCAAGCTTGTTCTCCAGTTTCATTATTACTAGAATTTTCACATGATAAATATAGTAATGTATGATACTGATTGTTGGCACAGGGTTCCAGTGTCACAGGGGAGGTGGGAGACCTTGGAAGGCACTTTTACAATATCGTCAATGCCTGATCATGTTGTGTTCTATCTTGAAGGGCCTTCTCCTGGGGTAGAACTGCTTATAAAATCAGTTTCCATTACCTGTCCTAGCTCCACGGTACGTGAAGAAATCATGTTGTCTTTAATCACATCAAACCAACGGTGCCTCAATCATTTAACTCAGGTTCTTCATTGTATCCTGACTATCTTTGTTGAAAGTTGGCACTTTGAAATGAGTGTGCACCTCTAGCACTACATCTTAGTGCAAAATCCCTTAAAACAAAAAAAGTCGAGTATGAGACCTGGACACATGTACACATATGACAGCAACTTGTAGCAAATCCAACGCAGAGCCAGATTATGGTTTGACAAACATGACCAAATGTATAGATCTTGTAATCTTTGGCCGTGGTGGAGAACTTCCATCTCATTTCACAGCCTTTTCCTCTTTATTGTGTTTTTGCTTTTCAATTCGTTCTTTTTTTTTTGGGGGGGGGGGGTTGATGGGGGAAGGCAGTTTCCTTTGCTGTATAATACTTGTACTGATATCAGTATCTTTCTGCGGAGATCGTATTGCTTGAATTTTACTAATTGGCATGCACTTCTCATTCTTCACTAGGATGAAACTCGTGCTTCGCACGAATTTTTATTAATGTTTATTTCGTAATAATGAAACAAAAATAATTGATCATTACTGATATCTAAAATATATTATAGACAACAATTACTGAAAATTTTTTTTTAAAAATAAATATCAATGAAATTATGATAATTAATTAATTTTAAATATTAATTTTTCACATAATATTTTTAATATTATTGGTTCATGATTTAAATATCATATTCTGCATAAATTCTAAGAAAATAGTAACATAAAAATGAACCTATAATCTATATGTAGTTTTTTTTTTTTTTAAAAAAATGAATTTATGACTTTTATTTTGGTCATGTGATTCATATACGTGTATTACCTAAAAATATGAATAAATAATTTATGAAATTATAATATATAATAAAAAAGCTAGCTAATCAAATTTTTGTATTATCAATACACTCACTTTTATTTTTTAATAAACATTATGTTTTTCATTTATCTAAATTTCCCTCTTTATTGGGGTAATTATAAAATAAGCAAGCGCAAATATTTTATTCTCAAGAGTTATTTGAATTTCCAAGTTATCAATAGTTGATGCCATTTTTAAATAATAATTGCATTAAATTACAATACACATTTGTATAGTCAAATTAAGTTGATTAACGTTAAAGTGAGTGTACTGATTTGTAGACAATTTTTAAATGGTACATTAAATTGTTATGAAGTTTTATTGTTGGCCGACAAATGTTTAAAATTTTGAAATAATTGCATAACAGATTAATACTTTTATTGTTTTATTTCATTATACACATGGTGAACCCTTTTTTTTTAACTTCTGAAACTCTATAATTAAGTAAAGGATTATATTAATCTGATGTTATTACTCTTTACAATCTAAATTTAATTACAAAACTATTTTTGATTTGTCAAAATGCACAAGTAAAAGAGAATATGAAATCTTTTATTAATCTAATGGACAACAATACTTTTATTATCTTATATAATTTTATAGTAAAGTCATTTTTAACATCTTAAAGCTATTTATTGTAAACTAAATCTAATTGTAAAACTATTTTTGACTTTTGAATTTTAGGAGTAAAAGAGTACATTAAATTCTTATTCTTATGAGATTTGGGATAAAAGAAAAAAAATAAAAGCAAAAAAAGGGTAGCTGATAATTATGTGACACTTGTCAATCTACCATCAATCCATTCATGGCATTCACTTTTCTATTATATATATGATTTCATGTTGCATTCTGATTGGCTAAATCGAATGTTTCCTTGAATGATTGACAGAATAAGGGCAAAAGATGTTCTGATGGAGATGACAATATCATTTTAAACCCCATATTTGAGGATGGGCTGAATAACTGGTCAGGAAGAGGATGCCAAGTTGTGTTGCATGACTCTATGGCGGAAGGAAAGATTGTTCCACAGTCTGGCAAGGTCTTCGCAGCAGCAACCGAGCGCACACAAACTTGGAATGGAATTCAGCAGGACATCTCAGCCAGAGTAAAAAGAAAACTGGCTTATGAAGTTACTGCAATTGTTCGGATATACGGTAACAATGTCACCAGTGCCAATGTGCAAGCCACCCTGTGGGTTCAAAGTCCAGACAAGCGTGAGCAGTATGTAGGCATTTCAAAGTAAGTTTTGACTCCTGTGATATATCTATTAGTTTTTCATTGTTTCTGCGTGCCTTATAATCACCTTATGCTCTTCTGATCTCCAGAATGTGTATATTTTAACACCTCTCTCATCTCCCTCAAAAAAAGAAAAACAAAATTGAATCTGTTATATTTATGTCAGATATATTGCAAATTCCCCAGATTTTGTTTTTCTGATGGGCCATGGGCCATAGCATAATTTCCTTATCAGACATGTCCTTTAATTATGATCTATAGATGTAGAAGATATTGGTTTTTGGCTTCAGTCACGGTTGACTTTTTTTTTTTTTAAAAACACAAATGCATTTCGACTGAAAAGGAGCTACTTCATTCTGAAAGTGTGCAGGCAACGGACACAGAATGGGTGCAGCTGCAGGGGAAGTTCCTCATAAATGGCAATCCTGCGAGTGTTGTCATCTATTTGGAAGGACCGCCTCCTGGTACCGACATTCTCCTTAACAGTATGGTAGTAAGGCATGCACCTAAAACTCCTCCATCTCCTCCGCCAGTTATTGAGGTCAGTAACACTTTTCCTGGGACGTCTGTCTGTAAAGCTGCAAGTTTTCGTTTCATCTTTTTAAGCATGTAGAAATACTGAGGAAGCTAATTGGTGAAATTTCTGATTCAACTTTGGTATGTTGTGTGGATTCACTGTTTCACCTAATTGGCCCATGTTGAACATTCCCCACTTGAACATGGCGATGGACATTCGACAGTAACTTCAGAGCAGATGCAACATTTTCTCAAGGCGACACTACAACTTGGATATTTACCTGTATTGGATGCTTATAGCTCTGCTTTAGTTATGTCAGCCACTAGTTTCCCTTCCCTTGTTGGCTGCTTCAAGAATTTGTGTGGATCTGATTATGTTTATCATCAAAGCAAGGGGCCCACTCCATACTCTCTGTACATTTAATTTAATTGACAAATTGTTTGCCTTTGTAGAATGCTGCTTTTGGGGTGAATATAATTCAGAACAGTGAACTCAGCGATGGCACCACCAATGGCTGGTTTCCTCTTGGCAATTGCATGCTAAGTGTTGGTTCTGGTTCCCCGCATATTCTTCCTCCAATGGCCCGGGATTCCCTTGGACCTCATGAGCGCTTAAGTGGCCAATACATACTTGTAACAAATCGAACACAGAACTGGATGGGTCCTGCTCAGATTATTACTGACAACCTCAAGCTCTTCCTAACATATCAGGTCTCTGCTTGGGTCAAAGTTAGTTCGGTGGCTTCTGGGCCACAGAATGTCAACGTTGCTCTAAGTGTTGACGGCCGGTGGGTCAATGGGGGCCAAGTTGAGATCAATGATGACAGATGGCATGAAATTGGGGGTTCTTTCAGGATTGAGAAGCAGCCAGCGAAGGTTATGGTGTATGTTCAGGGTCCTGTTTCAGGAGTTGACCTAATGGTTGGCAGTCTCCAGATTTTTGCTGTTGATCGACGAGCAAGATTCAGACACCTGAGGAACGAGGCTGACAAGGTGCCCAATTGTTTTTCCCTTTGTCCTTTATCTTTCTTTTCCTTTGTTTTGGAGTGAAAAACTCACTTTAAATTCAACCTATGAAGTGATTTTCTGAGTAATGTGTGACAATTTCAGTTTCGAACTAATGAGTTGGTATATTACAGATACGTAAACGTGATGTAATCTTGAAATTCAATGGGCCGACTGAAGGAAGTGCTGTAGGCTCCTTTGTAAGAGTCAGACAAACAAAGAACAGCTTCCCATTTGGTTCCTGCATGAGCAGGACAAATATAGACAATGAAGACTTTGTGGCTTTCTTCGTGAAGAACTTCAACTGGGCTGTGTTTGGCAATGAACTCAAGTGGTATTGGACGGAGTCACGGCAGGGAAATTTGAACTATAGGGATGCCGATGAAATGTTAGATTTGTGCCAGAAAAACAACATCGAGACCCGAGGGCATTGCATCTTCTGGGAGGTGGAGGGCACTGTTCAGTCATGGGTCAAGGGCCTCAACAAAAATGACCTGATGGCAGCCGTTCAAAACCGCCTCACAGGCCTTCTTACTCGCTACAAGGGAAAATTCAGGCACTACGATGTGAACAATGAGATGCTTCATGGTTCATTTTACCAGGACCGTCTAGGTAAAGACATTCGAGCATACATGTTCAAGACTGCCCACCAACTGGACCCGTCTGCCCTCTTATTTGTCAATGATTACCATGTTGAAGATGGGTGTGACCCAAGATCAAGCCCTGAGAGGTACATCGAGCATGTTCTAGACTTGCAAGAGCAAGGCGCCCCAGTTGGAGGGGTTGGTATTCAAGGCCATATAGATAGCCCCATTGGCTCAATTGTCTCTTCTGCACTCGATAAGTTGGGAATTCTGGGGCTTCCAATCTGGTTTACTGAACTCGATGTTTCTTCCATTAACGAGCACATACGAGCAGATGATTTGGAGGTGATGCTCAGGGAGGCCTATGCTCATCCAGCAGTCGAAGGAGTGATGTTATGGGGATTCTGGGAGCTGTTCATGAGCAGAGAGAACTCACACCTTGTGAATGCAGAAGGTGACATAAACGAAGCCGGTAAGAGGTACCTCCAGCTTAAGGAGGAATGGCTGACTCGCTCTCACGGTCATATTGATGATCAAGGACAGTTCAGCTTCAGGGGATTCCATGGAACATATGAGGTGGAAATTGTTAATCTTGGTAAGAAAGTTAAGAAGACATTTGCGGTTGACAGGGGCAGCTCCCCACTGGCAGTCGTATTGGATTTGTGATTCTTCTAATATTTGAAGCTTTGCTGGTAAATAAGTCGCTTCCTGCCCCATTGGTGATTGCATTTGTTGTTATTTTATATTTTTATATGCATTTCTTCCTTCCCTTTTTTTTTTCCCCCTCCGCGCTTATGTAATTCTCGATCTCACAATCACACCCCCCCCCCCCCCCCCCCCCCCCCCCCCCCCAACAACAAAAACCCAAAAATACAAAAAAAGGAAAAAGAAGAATTTGTGATTAGGGCTTATGTAAGTATCCTGATTAATAAAACAGAGGCATTTTCTGGAGAACGCACAGTCCATTTGCTCTGCTGGAAATCTGGAATCAATCCCCCTAAATGTAATGTAAGAACTCTTTGTAGGAGCCAGGAGGTAAGATTGTTTGCATTTAGATCTTTCTAGATACAGTTAAAGCAATTTCTTGTTGAGTGTTTTGTTATTAGGAAAAGAGAGAAGAAAAAGTGGGAAGAAGTCGATTGGGCCTATTTATCCGCAGCCCAGCTATACCAAGACCCAATGTAGATCGTCAGGTTCCATCATCATCCTATCAAATCAACGCCTGTACGTCTCCAGTGGGACGTGATCTGCTAAAGTTAGCCCATCTCCCATAAAAGCGACACAGCCCACATACCAACATCATTGACATGATGCACAAACCCATTATCAAACTAAGCGTAATAATGTAAATTAACTTTAGACAAAGCAACTAGATTCCTGTTTTTTTTTTTTTTTTTCCTCTTCCTTTTTCCTTTTGGTGTGAATGAAGCACAAAGAAAAATGGAGACGAGTTTTAAACTTAGATATCTGATAACAACTGTTAAAAATTGTATCAGTTGAATTAACTGATACTCACAGAACAACTAGATTCTTGATGCTTAGAATATGAGGTGCATGACCAGAGTTGCTAGTATCATATTAGTCATCATGCTGATTTCACTTGAATCAAACAATCAACTTTATGTATTGTTGTATAACATTGCACCTGTTTCGAAACTTAAACATCATACAATTATTATTTTTTTATCCCAGTTTCTGGCCAAAGCGTATGGCCAAAAAGGTTGGCATTGGTTAGTACAAACTAAAGCTTGTTTGTTATAGATATACCTTACTATAAGTACTTAATATCAGTATTTAGCGCTGATAAACATCAATCAACACTCATCAGTGTTCATAAGCATTGATTAGTGGTCAATATTGACGATCACTTGGTCATATTTCTTAATTATAATTTTAGCACAAATAAGACCCACCTGCACTAATGAGTACTGATCAGTAATGAATTACTAATGATAAGTTGAAAACAATAATCCCTTATAGAAGCTTGTTATAGAAGTTACACGTACTGATTGGCACCGACTGGTATAATAGGGTGTTCAGTTCCTATAAGGATGGGGAAGGCTAAGACAAGGCTCGGAAGAATGTGAACCGGGCCGGTGGGTAGTGTAGTGTAGAGTAGAGATGGCGCAAGAGGCTCGGAAAGGAGCGCTATGCAACCACGTGGGAGGTGGGCTCGGAAGAACTCAAGGTGTTGGAGATCGGATGGGACTGTTTTTTCGACAAGGAAATTGTGGGGGACCCAGCTCAGGTCTCTTCAAAGGAAGTAGATGGTGGGAGTCTATCACTGATTTGATGTGTGGGGCTCACTCGTGACAGGGATAGCTAGACACATACATAGAGATGGATGAAGATCAGGAGCGAGAAAGAGAGAGAGTTGGCTTGGGTGTCAATGCCATCATGGTTGATGGTTGCTACTAATATGGTACAAAGAGTATACACACCCCCCTTTTAAACCGCCCAATCAGATTTAATGGCTATGGGTCCAATGCGAATTATTTTCTTTATAAAAAAGATACCAAACTATTTTGATTTGATTTGATTTGATTTTGATTAATATTGATTGTACATCATTCTTGCCCCCTCGCCCCTCCGCTTTAGTAACAACCTTACATATATGCGATTCCTACGAACAAAGTAAAATCAAGTTAGATCCAACCAATGGGTAGATTTGCTATGGTCTACACATTTATTCTGTTTCCCTCGCATTCTTTATGTAATGTATTATATTCTATCCATCACATGGTCATCGGGCATAGGTTTAGGTAATAATTTAAGATGTTGAGGTTCCTTAGATTTAAGCTACTAGCATTTATATCATCAAAATTTCTAATGCTGAGGAAGCAACCGGAATTAAAGTTTGAGAGAATAGCTAACAGTGTAAGAATACGTTTATAATTTGCTAGAATAACATTATGAGCTAATTTGAAAGGAAAGGTTCTAGATTATCTTCACTTTACATCACCACTAGCTCTACATACTGATACAATTTTATAATGGCATATCTGTCATTTTATCCGTAGATTTAAAAATAGACGGTTTCAAAAGATATAATATAACTCATTCTACATGACTCTTAGTTTGTAGCCGCTTCTTCAAAATACAAAAATATATAAGTTTGAGTTTATCTTCTTTATTCAGCTTAGATAGGAAGCAACAATAATAGTGACGACAATGATAATAACAACTGTAATTGTTGAAGGGGTGGGTGTCTTAGTCCGTGATTAACTAGTGGCAGCTCTCTGGGCCACATCCCAGGCTGGGCAGCCAGACGAGTTAATGGCGAAACCGATGTGCTCGATCTCATCCTTGATTGCCAGGGGAAATGGCCTGGGAAACAGCACAGCATTTTGTGTCTTCTTGAGCCTACATATAACAGGAAGAACGAAGGTTGCCGTCTAAAAGAGACACGACAGAGAGAGGGGGGGGGGATCGTTATAAGAAGCATGGAGATTAATGAGCATCTTATAGAAAGAAAGGAACATATTACAGTTATTGATTGTAGTTTTTGAACAATATTATTAGACAATTATGATTAAAATTAGATAAAAATTGAAAACACTAGTCCGCCCTGATTTCTAGGAATTTATCGAAATGAAAGGAAGGGAATGAGATCATTAACTTTCACCTTATTTTAATTCTATTCACAAAGAAATGAAGGGATCGGAATTCAAAAAAGGAGGATGAACTTATTCAAATTATCCGGGTCACCTCAATTTACCCCAATTTTTGGGGGGGGGGTGGAGGGCGGGATTAGGTAATGAAAGTGAAAGGATTCCTTCCACTCCCTTTCTTTTAATTTTTTTCAAATGAAGATAAAGTGATTCAAATAATCGATCTCCCTCTCACTAGTCACTATACCTTCAATCCATATTGAGGATTAGAGAATTATAAAGTATTCGGTCTTTATACATAAGTTTAAACCCCTTACCTTACTATATTATTGTCATTACCTTCAACTTCAGTTATAACTGTCTAATAAAACCGGACATAATTTAAATATAATTTAGAGGAATGGGGATATCAGGTGACACGAGCCAGGTTTGGAGAGACAGAGAGAGAGGGAGGGGGGTAACTGTTAACGATTAACTATTTAACTGTTTGGTCGGACCCTCGAAAACAATGGAGAGAGCACAAGTTTGTCATGGAATGGGTTATTTATGGCTCCTTTTAAGTGGCAGTGAGCAACAGCACTGGCAGTAGACGACACACAGACTGAGACTGAGAGTATCCATATGTCCATTTGCAAAATAGCGCGCGAAAACAGCGCGGGAGCTGTTTCCCAACGCACTCATCGTCCATCTTCATAAATTATATATTCATTTTTTATTATTCATTATTATTATTATTAATTATTGTCCATGTATGTATGTGTCTCACTACCCTGCCCTACCCTACCATCAATTGGCCCCCACTATCATTTGTCAGATGTGTCACATCCCACTTTTCTTTTCAAATTCATTTCACTTCACTCATTCCTTCTTTTTCTTTTTCTTTATTATTATTATTATTATTATTATTATTATTATTACATTATTTTTTAAATTAAATATAAAGGTGAAGAACCTTTGGTCCCACTGCCCCTCCTAACATTTTATAGATGTTAACTCTTTGTGAGGTTGACAACCATCCTTTCACCTACCAAAGTTATGTTGTTGTTACCCCAATATGATTTACCGACTAAGATTTCATAATCCCTTGTTTTCTGGTTTCAAAGTTCAATGTTCAAAGTTTAAAGTTCTACCCTTCATTTTCCTTTTTCAAAAACAAATTATTGGACTCCCTACACTATAGATTGGATTGTTTCATGAACTCTCACACCCAACACTGTTACAAACTTAATTATCTTTTAATTTAGCTCACCTTTTTCTGTAAGTTGCGCGCTTATTTGACCACAAATATGAATGACTTTCTAAAACGAATCTTATAATTTTTTTAAAAAGAGAAAATTCTTTTACTTTCTTTTACGATCGAAGCTTGCCAAATACAATGACAAACACGAGGCTACCTTGCAATTTAGTTTAAATTTTTTTCCCCTCAAATTGATAAGAAGACGCAAAAGTAATGAAGCAAAACTATTGTTGGCTGAAAACATTTTAGATTTTTTATTGATCGAAAATTAAAATTGTTCAATACAAATAAAGAAATTATTTGAAGCTACAAAAAAATATTAATTAATGCTTGAACTCCCAGAACTTTTGAACTTATTTTAAGTTTATTATGAACTTTGTTGAGTTTACTTGAAAGTATATAAATGTATGTGAAACACTACATTGAAAAGAACTACACCGAAATAGTCTAATTGTTGATGTTCTTACTTCCTATGAGAGTATGAGAATCATGTTGGTAACATTAAAATTGTTGGCCATCTTAGTTTTTTCTTTTCTTTTCCTCTCTTTTTTTGTTCATCAAATCCGTACTTCTTTTTTTTTGTGGGGATGTAAATATCCATAGTTGTTAGATAGAACTTATTCTCAAATCTCAAGTGTCCCATGCTCAAAAAGGAAAGAACCTTTAAATCCTTGTGCATCCTATTCTATTCTCAATCTCTTTCCTAAAAATAGTTGGGCATAATAGAATATTAGTTTAAATAGTCAAAAATCAATATCAAAAATATCAATGTAGATAAATTAAAGTAGTTTAACACTGGTTCAATTTGAATAAAATCTAGAACTCAAGTTTTATGATAGAGAAAATTTAACTATGAGGTGGACTAATACTTAGCTCAATTTATTGTCAATAGATTATTAAAGATTAGAAAAATCGTATGTGTTGAATTTTAACACCTGTTTGCATATATATATATATATATATATATATATATATAATATATATATAGATATATATAATATATATAATATATATATCATATATATATATCTGTATTTCTCAATATTAAGATCTGCTATCATTTGAAAACATGAAGTTTATTTGATTTTGTTGAGGAGATCCAACAAGGGAATCCATTTTAACCAATGTCCATGACAACAAAACAAAGTGAAATTTCATCCTAAAATAAAATGGTAATAGGTGGAGTAACCCACTTGACTTGTATACCATGTCCTTCTTTTCAAACTCTCGATGTGAGACTATTCTCTCATGTGTAATATTCCAACATATTTCTATTTACATTTTTTACATTAGGCACTTGGAATCGCGGCCTCTCTAGACATGTCTAGAGCATTTCGTGCAAATATAGTAGCCGGTACAATGGTAAACTGTCCTTCCTAATTTGCCTAATTTGGAATCACGAATTATAGATTAAACACCATGGAATATTTTTCTATTAGCCAGCATATTAAAGATATAAGACTCAACTAATTAGTAATTACACCCACTTTTTAAGTTGTAAACTCGGAAGGTGTGTCATCTAACTTGTTCCAATTTCTGGTTTCTTTTGGTTCATTCCAACTTTTAATGATTTGTTTTAACTCTTTACATCTTTTTTCAAGTCCTTTTATCAATTTATTCTTTCTATTTGAAAAGAAGTAGGGATTAGACCTTAGGATGGAACATTTGTTGTGGGGTTAGTAAGTTGTACAAGTTTAATAATACTAATTAGTCACCTTCGCACAACATGTTATGAAATTACATGATAAATAGGTCAAACACTAGTGAACAAGAACGTTGGAAGTGTCATGTAGTCAGCTCTCAAGTTTTACTCATTTGTTGTTGTTATATAGTTGATTAGACTATCTTATAGGATTAGCTTCTTCTGTCTTTCGAGGAGACAATTTTGATGATTAAATTATACATATTTATTCTCAAAACTACCTCATTTTAAATAAACTAAATTTTATAGTTGACATTGATTATTTTTTTACGTTTTTGAAATTAAAAAAAAAAGAAAATATTGCCAGTCTTTCTACAGTAGAGGAAGAAGCATGCATTTAACTGAATACCAGTTTTATCAGAAAAAGGGAGTGCAAATGGTGACAGAGATGGAGAAGAACAGCAAATGGGATTGGGGAATGAACGAAGAATATGTGAAAGAGATCTGGGCGGGGGAGAAGACATGTACAAATAAAGATTTTTCTTATTATTTTTCCTCCCGGTTGATAAGTGACTAAAGGAAAAGCATGTGATTTTGGAAAACTTTTGATCATTTTCGACATTTAAATTTGTGAAAGGAAAGTTGTTTTTATTTCGATTAGTCATTTCACCAAACATAAGGATTAATTGCACAATAAAGATAAATAATCTCAATCCGTTCAAATACAGCTGGCAAATCACTGTCGAAATGACGGTTTCTTCGATACTTCTATCATAATCTCAAAAATTGACATTTTTCTTGTTTTCTTAGAAACTTGCGCGCACAAACAAAAGTGAGATCTAAATAGAAAATATAACAAAATTCTTCTTTTTTACAGGAAAAGCTCCTTTTAATTTTAAGAAATTTTACTAATTTCTGAGTTTCACATCCCCCTTCCGTTTAAAAAACGGAAGAAGGATTTCACTAATATGAAACTATATAATATTTACAACAAATAAGATGCTTAGTAAGATTGAAATTTAAAAGGACAGATTCAACAACAAATCGGATTGCTAACAAAATAATTTCTCTTTGGTTAGCAAACAACAGGGTTTACCCTACGCTCCTTTAGCATGTTTCCAATAAGAACTATGAGCAATATATATATATATATATATATATATATATATATATATATATATATATATTTAGCAACAGCGTTTTGGGCAGCGTTTAGCGTTTTAACCTGGTTGATATATTAATTAGTTAATTTTTAGTATTCGGTAAACTAGCATTTTGACTAGCATTTCAAGTAGCGTTTAGCATTTTAAGCAGCGTTTATGAAAAGCTAATAGTATTAACGTTTAACATTTAAAAGTAACATTGCATATTTTTTAGCCAAAAAATATCCTTTCAAAAATGTATCTTTGAAAATTGTCCACATCCTTTTATATCAATTTACATTAATCAACTAATATAACAACTAAATTTACCGAACACATTAGTTTCAACCTCTAATCTAAACAGCTATCCGCTAACAGCTAAATTAGAAACACTATCCGCTACCTGAACCGCTATTCGTTACCTAAACAGCTAATTTTACTGAACAAGAAGATATATATATGTGTGTGTGTGTGTGTGTGTGTGATGATAATAAGTAACTACTTGTTAAAAATAAAATATATGACAAATACAAATTATTATATACATGAAGAGGTGAAAAATATAAATGAGATACAGGAACACATTCGTCGCAGGACTACCTAATAACTTGCGAGTTATAGTTACCATTCTTATGCTTGCGTAGATTGTAAGCTACGACTACAGGCAATTCCATCAATTGTTACTGTGAAAAATATGAAAGTGGAGTTTGTCTCACACTGATAAAATTAAAAGATTTAAGCATATATGTATATAAGATCGTGAGTTACTCCACACATTAGAAATTTATTTTGGGTTGGAAATTCATTTGAATTTACATGCATAACTTGTTTGTTTAAGGTCCAATTTCTTAACAAGGTATCAGAGCTCGTTTGCCACCATTCCCATGGGGATCATACCACATTTTTTGGACCTTATCAGTAGCTCACATGTGAGGAGACACGTGAAGAATAAGAAGTGGAGCTTATCTTATATTGATAGAATTAAAAGGCTTGAATATATATATAAAGTTGTAAGTTACTCAACTTATTATCAATCGATTCTGAATTGAAATCTCATTTGAGTTTGCATTCATGACTCATTTGTGTAGGGTCCAATTTCTATAAAATTTAACAGTTACTTAAATATGACAATTTTGCCCTAAAAAATCAAATGAGAAGACCTGATTCTCCTTTCATATGCCCATCAAAATCAATCTCTTAAAGCTTGAAAGGGAGACGAGGCAGTTCTAATCGCTGAACAGCAAGGTGCTCCCAATTTTGGTGACTAATTGATCCCTTCTTTTTAAATTTTTTTAAAACATGGGCCAACCTTGATTGACCCAAGTTGCTTAATTGTGATCCTTATTGGTTGTCTTTGTCATTAACAGAAACAGAAGAAAGCTACATGCAACTCACCTAACAAAGCATTTAACAGTTGTTTTTACTGTTGAAACATGATTAAGGTCCTATTCTTTTCAGTGGGAAATGATGGGTGTGGGATGAGTGGGTGTGGGAAAGGAGGGGAAGGAGTGGGTGAGAGTTGGTAAGAGTGATATTTTTTTAAAGTGTGGAAAGGGGGGGAAGGAGTGGGCAGGAGTTGAATGAAGAGGGAAGTTGAATGAAGGAATGTGAGAAAGGAGGGAAGGAGTGGTATTTTTGTTTAGTATGGGAAAGAGCATAAGGGGGGAAGGAGTGGGTTGCGTTTATTAAACCACGAAAATAACAGGGCCTAATATGCTAAGCATCCAGGAGAGAAAAGGATCAGGCTCTTTAACTCTAAGCCTAATTGTGTGAATTTCATGATTCCACGCGTCTTTCTTATGAATGAGTGAATCATACGCAATACTCATCTAATCCTAATTATTATTGCAAATAGAGTTTATTCTTCTTCACCAAATGTCGCCTCAAAAGTAGACAAATAACCCAATGAAACAAAAAATAAAAATGATAAAGCTTTTGTAATCACGATCTTGGTCATGCGATTGTAATTTTAACCAGACAAATCAACCATTCAAATTCTAGTGAATAGGATAGGATAGATAATGAAGATGATAATTAGAAAAACAATAAATAAATAAAAATTAAAGGCCTCAACTGATGATAAAACAAGGGGACGGTGGACGGGACAAGATTTGCGATTGAGCATCAAGTAGCAGCAAAGGGGTTTATTCATGGCAAGGGTGTGACTTTTTAAAACAATTGGACAATTTAGTAATTTTTATTAAAAATTGTTTGCAAGAGGCTAATGGAAAGAATTGTTTGAAAAAGAGTTGTTTGAACTAAAATAACTACTTGAAATAGCTCTTTGCCAAACATCCATTTAGCTGTTTTAACATGTTAAAAACGCTAAAAGCCACCAAACAGTTGTCTTTTCTTTTTCTTTTTTTTCCCCCCAAACAGCTCATCAACCCAACATCCCCTTTGGTTCCCTCTGAACAAGTTTGTGTTGGTAAGTGTCATCGTTGCGTGAGAGTTCTTTCGTTTACAAGATGGATCTTTGGCTGTAAGTTATTTCATGATTGGTGTTAGTAGTTCTAAGAGATAAATTACTACTATTGTTATGGTTATTTGTTCTACTGTAAATTGAGAGACGACTTTTAAGTTTGTCCAACTGTGGTACGAAAATAACTTATCAAATTGCTGTTGCAAAAAAAGTATGAGGGGTGAAAGTTTAACTTTGTTTTTGACGGAAGTAAAAGCTTAACTTTCCCTTTAATTTTTGATTTTTGGAGGCAATAATTTCAACTTATTGGAATTTGTTGATACCAACAGGCTCTTGGATTTACTGGTGTATGTAGGCCTCTCACCCCCTTCCGCTCCTCGTTAGGCTTGATATATCCCCATATAGGGTAGGCCTTTGTAAATCCACAAACATTAAAATTAATAAATGTATTTAAAAATATGCATAAAAAACACCATGCCTACACGCACCACTTGCTCTACTGTCCGTTAAGGTGTTCAGAAAACTAAAATAGAAAAATTGGAAATTGGAAAAATGGTAAACCAAATCTAGAAAAAAGTTTAGTTTCAGTTTGACCAATTCAAAAAAATCAATTAATTGCAAACCAAACAACAACAAAATTTTATTTGTTTTAAAAAAATTAAAAACAAAGCACTACTTAAATTGTATTTCAGTTTTTATGTTCTAAATCTCCAAATTCATGAATAATTGGCTAGTTGTACCAAAAATTCAGCTGAGCAGACTATTATCCGATCCTAATTATGACAACACAACTGCGTCAGAGTTGATTTCTTTTAAAATTTTATTTTTTCTTGATATTAATTATATTAGCAATTAAAATAAATATGATCAAACAAATGTAATAAATAATTTTGTGCAATGTTTAATAAATTATAATTTCCGACCACTACTTATGGCCCATAAGTTATATTAAAATTTTTATTTAGCACTTATATAGTTATACTCATATAATTTTCCATTATTTTTCATTTAGAGTTTTTAAAAATATATATTTTTGCCTTCTTTTCCTTTCTTACACTATTAACTGGGATGACTTTAATAATATTTTTTTAAAATTTATCTCTAAAATATTTATAATTTTAAAATCACAAAGATGAGGGCATATTGCAATATTAGGTGTTAAATGTTATCGTGCAAATAATTGAAGGGGGTATTTGTTAGGCGATAAATTGCCCTATTTTACGTGCCTCTTTCACCCATTTTTAGCTCGTATAATAACTTAATCTTTAAGATTTTACCTTATTTTATTTATGTTTTATAGGAAATAATGCCAAATCAAGCAAACGTCGCGAAAAGGAGCGAAGATGGGACAAACCGGCGAAAAACAGCAGAAAACAGCAGTGCACGGCCGTCCTGCAGGGATGCACGGCCGTGCATCGGTGGCCGAAGCCACGCACGACCAGCGCGGCCAGGCGCACGGCCGTGCATGATGGCCATGCGTGGTGGCACGGCCGTGCGTCGGGCCCAGTTTCGCGATAAAAGCCCTTTTCAGCCGGTTTTTACGGGGGGTCGTTCGGGAGTCGCACGGGGGCTTGCTTGGGCGTCTCTCTGGCGATTTTTAGGGTAGTTTAGGTTAGATTTTAGTTAATAAGGAGGATTAGTTTAGGATTGAAGATTGTAATCTTGGATTCAACCTTTGG
The DNA here is from genome assembly GCA_029747015.1 of Carnegiea gigantea. NCBI lineage: Eukaryota > Viridiplantae > Streptophyta > Magnoliopsida > Caryophyllales > Cactaceae > Carnegiea > Carnegiea gigantea. The sequence continues at coordinate 4,252,190 of JAKOGI010000001.1, read as the reverse complement.
ATTTCAAGTTCCTTCATCAATTCAAGACTAAGTCTTCTTTCCCTTTCTCTATTTATTTCATTGTTGTTCTTATTTATGTTTTATTGGTTTAATTCTTGTATTTGTTTTGTTTAGTTTATATATTTAGTTTTTGTTGTTAATTCATGTTATTTAGTTGTTTAGATTTATTTTATTTCATTTTCTTTGTTTTGTTCTTCAAGTTCATGGTCTTGTTTGTTAATTTAGGTTTTCATGTGTTTGTGATGTTTAATTGGTAGATTGTGTTAACTTGGATTGTGATTAGCCTCTTGATGACTAACTAGTCTTGTATTTGGCCTAACCATACCCAATCTATGCCTAGAACTTAGAGTTTTCTCTCACGCCCGCCAAGTGTTCAATGAAATGCTTGAAAGAACTTTCATCCATATTTTTGGGCGATTGACTTATAGTGAGAGGTGAGGTCAATTAGCTAGTGTGGGAGAGGGAATAGCCGAGTTCGGGATATGAAAATAGTATCCGAATCGAGTTAGGTCTGGGGTTGCTAGTTTTGTTGTCTAATTGGGCTAACCCCATGAAAATAGATGGTTAGGCTAATTAGATTAGCTCATGACCCTTGAGAGAGGGCTTGGGTGGTCTTTGATGGTGCAATCGATCATTTCTGATTCGTGATGTAGTTTGGGTAGGTTAGGACTCGTTTCGATTAGTTGGTTCATTCATTGGTTAAATCACAACTCCAAGTCGCCTTTTCTATGTTTGTCAGCGTAGTTTAGGTTACCCTTTGTTTTCCTTTGATTTTGCCTAGCTCGAGACGCTTCAGTTAACCTTGGTAGTTGGAAACACAATTTCCTACAGACGACACCCCAAGTACTCAACGATACACCTTGCACTTGGGGTTTATAAATATTAAAACTCTGTTTGTGTTTTCCCTCAACAGGCAACAATTAATGCAATTACAGAAACTAACATCCACGTAACTGGGGATAGAAGTAAAAATCTCATCTATACCGTTCATACATTTGTATAACATATAAAGGGATTAATTAAACAGTAGGAAAAAAATTCTCGTAACAGACTTTTCCTTTGTCCAATCATTTTCTCTCTAAATTAAAAAAAATACACTTTATGAAAATAAAATATTAACCAATAGGTATTAAGTTCAATGGGGAAAATAAAAGACAATTGATAATTGTATTTAATGAACTTTTAGGGAAGATAACTGGAACCCATAAACAATTTTACTTTTTAAGAGTGTTTACTTCGACAAGTCACATAAATATGTACATATTAAAACTTGCCACATAAATATGCACGTATTAAAACTTATATTTTTTTAAATAATAAATGTTGATAAAATATGACTTTTAAAGTATTTATACCTAAGAATATAATATAGATTACCATATATAGTTATGTACATCTAAAATCCTTCTCCTACAAATGAAGACTTGATCCGGACGAACCTTTAATATGTTTATTAGTTAGGGTTGGACAAGGACAAAGTATTCTACATACTTCCCTCCTTGCACTTTTTTTTTGGGTTTGGGGGGGGGGGGGGGGGGGGTAGTGGCCTCGACCAAGATATGTAGCAACAAAGAGGACTGAGAAAGGCACTATAATTGGGAACCCTCAGAAGTCACACGGAAGCAGCAAACGATAAGTTGGCCCTCAAGTGCCCGATTCTGCAAGTCAATTGGCTATCAAATTAATTCCCTCAAACGATGGATTTCATTGATTGATTTGAAGCTCATTCTCATCATTGTGCTACTCCTATACATCGTGGACAATGCCAAAGGTTTAGGTAGACCGGAGCTTGCTAGGCTTGTGAGAAAAGAATGCGAGCCATATGCTGGTAAAAAAATTAAAAAATGGGTTCAAAAGAGGTATTTTATTCGGTTAGTTTCACTGTAGCTTATAGGTATCAGTTAACGTAATCGGTAAAGATTTTAAGAGTTATTATTAGAGACCTTAGTTTGAATGCAATCCTTCATGTCCACCTTGAAGCTCCTTTTGAACCAAACAACAAAATTAATTTTTCTAAGAGACATATTCAAATAACTAATTGGGGGAAAAAAAAACATAGATCTTTTTTTAATTCAAGTTTGGTTTGGATAGTACGGGTGACTATTAGCTCAATTGGTAAAGTATCTTATAGTTGTTATCAAAGACACAGCCTACATTGAGCTTTGCACCTCATTCGTTAAAAAAAAAAAAAAACTTAATTTAGATGGTTATCAAACATAGCAAACAAAGTTAATGACCCACAAGGAGGGTGCCAATTTCATGAAAACAATATCAAAAAGGTCACATTTAGGAAGCTAGCAACCAAGGGACAAGTTAACTGTATGTGTCAAGATTGAATAATTTGATAAACATAAAATTATTAGATAAAAGTTTGAATTTTTTTTTTAAAAAAATGAAACATTAGTCATGAAACGCTAAACACTAATCATAAAATATTGTAAACTAATTTTATTATCTTAAAAATACTATTTTAAATACTAAACACTATTGAAAAGTTAATTTAATTAGTTTACTAAACAAACATATTCAGAATCTTAATTTGTTCAGTACACTAATGTGATGTTTGATTGGAGATGATGTAATGACAATATAATGCAATCAATTTTGTTATGCAATTATGGTTACTTAGTTTATGGTAATTATAATTGTAAGATATATAGTTTTTTTATTACAATACCTTCATACAACCAAATAAAGTAATGAAAACATAATTACAAACTTATTGGCATTACAGAATTAATTACATCTAACCAAACATTACGTTAATGTTTTAGTAAATATCATCATCATGGCAAGTATGCCATTTTAAGATTGTTCAAAATCCGTGACAATTGGATAATTAACTTTTTAACTTGAATTGCATTGAATTCAAACAAAAAGCACCTTATTTAAATTGCCATTAATTTCTTTTCTTTTGGATTAGTAAGCAATCAAAACTTTTCAAACTTTGAGTCTAATGTAAGAAAAGCATATTGGGGGTTCAATTCAAGGATAATATTACGTTAATTTAAATCTCATTTCTTCACGGACCATTGCTTGTTCCTATCCGCAGTTATGTATGGATGAACCCAAAGACACATTCTGAGGTTAATTTGATGATGAGCGTAAAAATTAACTAAACATATTTGAACGGTAAAAAAACTGAAAGGAGGAGATTAGGAGAAGCTAAGCAGAAATGACAAAAGAAGAGATGGAAGGATTTACATGGGGAAGGAGCAAAGGGGCCAATTGCCCGCTGGAGAAGAGAAGAGATTGAATGACAAGTGAATGAAGGACCTCCTGACCATCTGTTGCCCTTGTCTTTCTTGGAAATGTCCAATCTTTCATCTCTTTCATTTCATTCTGATCAATTCATCTCGCATTGTTGTTTTCCCCCATTCTCTCTCTTTTACCATGCACCATACACTATCACCATTTCTGACAACTAATTGACGAAAGTGTATTTTTCTGCTTACATATAATCTTCGAACATTGACCCAGATTAATTTAGAAGGTTTGACACTTATTCGTTTTACACAATATAGTGTCTCGAGTTTGAATATTGTAAATTCAAAAAATTAATACACGATGAGAAAGTTTAGCTCTTTATTAAACCGACTATATTCTTAATTCTGGAGAAATCAAGAGTATATAACCACCAAAGTGAATTCTATAACCTATTATTGTATGATACACTCAATTTACCCATAATCTTTGTGATGACATTGCAGATTTTTGCCAAAGATGTTGGCGGAGAGTTCGTGCTAAAACTATTTGAGAGCAATTTTACAACAACAACAACACCACCTCCTAGTATGAGTCTCGCTTTCACGGGATTTAAAGAGGTTTAGATGTAGGCAGCATTATCTCTACAAATATTTCTACTTGTAAAAAGGTTGATTCCAACATTGTGAGTAAATTTCAAATGTGTAAATTAAGTCATATCTGTGCCTAATCACATCATCAAATGATGATTTCTCTATGACTCCGCTCTAATTAATAATGAATACTAACTTCAGAAAATGACACGGCAAGATTACGTCCATCTCCTGCCATCATATGAGAAATGAACTATTATACAAAGACAATATGTGAGCCACACTAATAATGCTAATAATTAATGCTAATTAGTTATAGTAGAACCCTCGCGCTTTATGTAAGATAATCAGCCACACAATGTAATGTTGATCAACTCCTCCACAGGGGAGCAAGTTATTGAAAATATGATGCCAATTGCCAAATCGTAACAAATCAAAATTATTTAAGGTGATTAAGCAAGGTGTGGAAAATATCTATTTGTATAGTTGATTGAGTTGACTTTTATCATGATACTAGATTAGACATCAATTATATACTTTCATATTTCATTATTGACTTTTCTCAAGCAACCTAAGCGTACGGTATACATTTTCATATTTCAAATTTGCTACAAGTTTTATATATACCGACATTTCGAATCATTATATTTTTTTAGAAAAAGCAGGCATAACCATTATAATAAAATCACATACAATAAGTCTATAATTCCTTTGTTAATTTTATATCAATTGGGCAGTTAACAAAGAGTTATGTATACAAACTCAAATGAGGTTCCAACCCAAAACCAATTAGCAATAGATGGAGTAACTTACAAGTTTATATACATACTGAAATCCTTCAATTTCATCAATATGAGTTAATAACCACTTTCACACTCTAACACGCCCCTCACGTGTGGGCTACTAAAAAGGCCCAACACGTGCACATAATTTTAATCAAATGGGGACGGTGGCAAATCAAGATCGAACAACCTGCTCTGATTCCATGTTAATTTATATCAGTTGGGCAATTAACAAAGAATCATGCATATAAACTCAAATGAGGATCCAACCCAAAATCAATTCGCAATAGATGGAGTAAGTCATAAACTTATATACATGCTGAAACCCTTCAATTTCATCAATGTAGGAAAATACCCACTTTCATACTCTAACATCCTTCCCTCCCACCAAAAAATTTTTTTTAATAATTTTACAGTAGTTTTATAGTTATCACTCATCCGAGAACTACATTACATGGTAGACTAGAGAGAGGAAAACTTTAGGCAAAATTTAACAAATAAAAAATTTGAGAAAAAAGTTGTATATATAGTTTTGAATCTATACATTATGTACCCCCGAACCCCGCAAAAGCGGAACCCACACTGAAAAGTGGTGGTGGTGTTGTTGTAATCTATACATTATGGACCTATAAAATTTTGTTATTTTATTTTCTTTTTCATCTCCCAATTTTTTGTGAGCAAAATTTATCCTCTCCATTAAAAACTCAAAGAGAGAGAAAGGAGGGAGCCCACGAGGAGGTGAAATGACTATTTTATGTGCATGGCATGACAGCATTACTGCTCCCACCATGAAAAAAAGGCCCCGCGAGTCTTCCGGGGGGTCAAGCCTCTTTTGTAGCCTCCCCTCTTTTGCACCCTCTGGTATTTGTCGCCGCCTGTCAAACTCTCTGTTCTCACATTAAAAGGACTGCCACTTAAAGGCTAAAGCTCAAAGCCCTCCCTCATGGACTAACCGCCGCACCATCAATGCATGTAATTTCTCTCATATAGATAATTAATTAATTATAATCTTATATTATATTCATTACTGTGCACATTTCTGTAATCATTAGTGAGTTGTGCAAGCATTCATTGATTTCATTCCTCTCATGTAAGTTTTCGACTTCAGTCTAATAAATAGATCAGCGTCTTTAATTTAGTACGAGGGTAACATCTTATATAGATAACAATAGCTCAACTTTGATCAACAGAGAATCAAATTGAACTAAATTGAGCTTATTCTGAAAAAATTAAGTTATACGGAATAGGACACTAATTCAATTGTAACGAAAGTAATATTCTATGCGGCTGATCGTAATTCGACTTCAATTAATCTACGGAGAATCAAGGATTTTAAAAAATGAATCCATTATTTATACCTATTTATGTCTGTTTCTTTTGAAATTTGGTAGTGCATGCACGTGGTTGCAGCTGCACGGGTACATACAGAGTGAAAAAATGGTCAAAATGATGGATGATGAGAACATGAAAAAGTATTCACTGGTATGATAAGCTAGAGAGACATTGATCAGACTTGGCTTGTCCACTGTTTACCGTTGAAGGGGTTTTTTTAAATAAAAACTATTATTTATTGTGCGCTAGCTAAGTGGCAGTGAGGGTCAGAACTCCCACTGTCATAAATGAAAGGAAAAGCAAACACACAAACACAACACAAAACAGGAGGCTACAAAATACACGGCTGAGACAGCAGCAGGGTTGGGCAAAGCTAGGCAGAGGCCCCCCTCTTTATGTGTAAATACATGATGAAGTCATCTCCTGCAAGGTTGGCCCAAATTCCATGTGCCCTTTCTTCTGTGTGTCTATGTATCTTTCATTTATAATCATTTCCTCAGCTGTTTCCCTCTTAGGGTTGCTTAGCTTGCCCTTGGGGCTACTTCAATCAAATGAAAACCTTTTTTTTTTTTTTTCCCCCCCTTTTGCTTTTTAATTTCTAGCTTGTGTGGACCCCCTGAGAGTTGAGACCATTCAAGGTAATGCAAGGTTTCGACTCGATGATTGCGAATTAAGACGAGTCTCACTAAGTTGAGCGTATTATACATATTAACCATATCGATCTTAAGATGTGAATTTAAGTTTTCTAACCAAAAGTTTTTTTTAACAATAAGGGAAACTGAAGAACATGAAGACCAGAAAATTGAGAAGCAATCATCAAGTCAAGTGATAATGTGGTAACATCTGTTTTCGATCATTCCCTAACTTGGTTAAATTAAAGGGAGGGGTTATGTAGATGCCTAGAAGGTGTCAAAAATTCTTAAATATTGCCCAATGATGCCAAACCAAGCAATTAGGTTAGCAAATCTCGGACATTGAAACCAACAACAAGTGAGACTGTACACAAAAAAAAAGGGACAATATATAATATGGGACAACTTAAGGAATCAACCTCTCTATGGGTAGGAATACCGGTAGGGGTAAGATTGCCTACACCTAGATCTCCCCAGACCCCGCGAAAGCGGGACGCACACTGGGAGTTGTTGTTGTTGTATATAATATGGGACAAATTGAAATAAACAATCTAATTAAGTCGAATTGAAAATCAACCTATTAATCTCTTGAAATCTAAATTTGTGTCTATAACTAAGAATTGGTTCATAGAGTAATAAACCAATAAACAACTATTTAATCAATTAAGAAAACATGTTACCTAAAAGTAATATGGTTAATTTTTTGGTATGAAGCTAACGCCTAGAGTCATGATAACCACATTCTAAAGACTTATGTTTTTCAAAAAAAAAAAAAATGTAATTGCGTTACTTTCCTATTAACATAAATATAGGGGTAGGGGTTTCAATTGGTAGAATCTTTTGGTTAGAATTGTTCATCCTATTATTATTATCACCATCACCGTCATCATTATTCTTAGAAAATAAAAAATGTAAAGAACATTTTGGTTATTTTTGAATGTATAAATATATATATTCAGATGTAGATGAAACTTTACGTTATTTAAATTTTTTAGAGCCTACAAATTATTGTGCAAGAATTCAATGGACCCTTAAAATTTTCTTCTAACAACTTCACAATATAATTAAGCATATTAGATATGAAGCACCCATAAAATAGGTGATCTTTCAGAAAAATTTTCCAGTATCATATAAGTAAAGACAAAATACAGTGAAAAACCTTGTGATGGATTGTAAATTCCTTGACGATTCTTAAAAATATCTTGACTAATTATGCATAATTAGAGAGGACATCGGAGCATCACAAATATAGTTTCAAAGGAAACAGTGAAAGTTAGCAACATAATTTCCAAAATATCTAAATGATTGGATATAATATTGACCATGTCGATCAAAGCAGGAAGGTAAAGTAAAATTGAAAGTCATCTATAATAGAATATTTTCATTTCGTTATCCTAATACATTACACATATAGTACTATGTCAATTGTCTCCATGTAAAGAAATAGCAGCAAACGGAGGAAAAAAAAAAAAGGCATTTAGAGATAGAGAAACAAAGACTCAATTATTGTACATTCATCAAACACAAGCAACATAATACATGGGATTCTATTATCTGCATATGGGATTCTCTCTAGATATTCCTATGTTACGATGACAACCTTACATAATAATGGGGCTCGCCTTTTGGCGTGCCAAGTTTATTTCGTGATGAGTCGTAACTGAGCTTTTTTGATTATCCAAGCAGAGCTCAAGTCTCATGAATTTGGATTTGTAAGTTCGACGAGCTAACGAGTTGGGTGATCTTCCATAAGCCTTTTAAAAAATAGATATTAGGGTTTAAATAGTTAAATTTTCTACATCAAGAGAATTACTTTGATTAGGAATTATTATGTGCAATCAGATTGTTGCAATAATAATTTACTGTGTTTTTACCTCATAATTCAAAATTTCTCATTTTTATCTTCCATCTCTTTACAATGTAGACTTTTCATCTAATCATATGCCTATCTAAAGGTAGAGTCAGAGCAAACGCATAATTTATATATACTCGTACTCCTAACCTTATTAACCATTGACTAATGAATCCTACTAATTCATTAACTGTCAATGATAAGACGATCACAATTTTTTTATGGCTACATAGGTTTGTTACTGTTGGTGCGTTGGAGTATAAAAGCTACTACTGTCCCACATTGATAAAATGAACGAATATGAATTGAGTGTTGTCCCACATTGATAAAATTAAAGGGTTTGAGTACGTATATAAGTTTGTTAGTTACTGCACCCAGTGCTTATTAATCTTGGGTTGCAACCTCATTTGAGTTTACATGCATGGCTCGTTTATCTAAAACCCAATTGATATATAAAAATTTAATATAGTATCAAAGTGGGTTTAAACATCCAAACTTTAAAAATTGATATTCATCTTAGAGTCTCATTATACATCCAAACTTTAAAAACTGAAGTCTATATCTGAGTTAGTTGGGTGTGCTAACTAGGATAACAACCCCATGATGACATGGAAGAGAAGCATACAAAACAATATAGTTTAATTTAGCAGCCCCTCAAGATCAGATTGGTGGAGAATCTAACGATCCCATCCTAGAATCAAGGCAATTCTATTGAGACTCTTTGCGAGGTTTAGTCAAAATATCTATAATATTAATGTCCTTAGCAGAAACATAGGTTGCTTACAAGAAACCTTTCAACACCTTGTCCCTGGTGTAATTCATGACAGTCAATGTTAAGATGTTTGTCCCTCATGGGAGGATAGTTTGTAGCTATATGTTGTGCATATTTATTATCACAAAACATAGTTATGGGTAGAGAAACTAGAGCATGTAAGTCCCATAGAAAATTTGAGAACCATCCTAATTTTAAAGTGGTTATTAAACATCGATATGTGTTGCCGAGGACGAATTATAGTAATTTGCTCTAACCCAAAACATAAACAACGATGAGGATAATTATTTTACTACAGATTTAATTTGGCCATTGTCTTTCATCATTTACTATTCCGGGAGACGAAACAAGGGAGCAAGGAAATGCAATAGCTTGCCAAGGACCTGGATGTCGACACTTGAAAAATTCCCTAGTCAAAACTCAAAATTGTTTTATATATATATATATATATATATATATATATATATATATATATATATATATATATATTATTAACTTAATTATTTATTGCATGGTTTTACAATCCTAAGTTATTTTATTTTTTTAAGTAAGCCCTCATACGGTTAACATGGTGTTCAATAATTGATTTTTTTTTTTGGTATCTTGATTCATATTTTTTAATATTAAAAGAATAGAATTAGATAAGAGAATCAAATTTACATTAATTTTAACTGTTACTACTTATTATTATTTTTTTAAAGGTCAGATTCTGAGGTAATTGTAAATGAGTAAAACCATAGTGTCATATATCAATTTAATCATATAGGATAATTTATGAATGATATATAGAACGACATGTATAAAGATTGTTTTAGATCAGTTGGCTACATGAATATTGATCTAGGGTTGAAAAATAACTTTTTATATATCCTATGTAAAGCAATCTGTATGATTTTAATATATTTTTATGAAATTAAGTTGAATTAAAATGTAGTCCATTTAACAACCAAAAAATATCCAACACAAATTAATTAGATGTGTGAAGTGTTCGAGTATCATAAAAAATATGATAAATGGCAAATCGTTATCATATGAACACAAAGGTAATCTAGAGTAATTTTAAATGAAAACAGAAAAGAAACAATAATTATGTTATTATAGAATTGTTAATCTACTTTTAAAATGATTTATTTTTATTAATTATTTATACCAATAATACAAAAATTGACTAATGTCATTTCATCGCAAGAGTACAACATTAGTATAAGTAAAGTTTGGAATCACAAAAAGTGCTTAATCGTGCTGAAATCAAAGTTACTAGAACTTGTTAAAAGTTACTTGAAGCTCTTGAATCAGGCTAAAAGTTGTTAAAACGTTATTTAAAATTTCCGAATGATGCGGAAAGTTATTTAAAGTTAGTTAAAATTATTAAATGATGCTAAACGATATTGAATACTAATGATAAGTTAAAAAGAATATGGTTAGTTGTTTTAGTAATAGATAGCAATTTTACTATTTGTTAGCAGTTTTACTAGCAATTAACTATGACCCGCTAGTGGTTAATAGTTTACTGTTCAATTGACGATTTAAATAAATGTGTTCAGTAAATATAGCTGTTGAAGTAGCAGATTTATGTAAAATGATTAACAGGATAAATAAAGATTTTTAGTAAATAAAAAGAAAAATTTTGTAATTTACAATGTAACAATCAGATATGGGTTCTTAAAAGCTATTTTCATTAGCTTTTGGAAAACACTATATAAATCTCTAATCACTACCTCATCCACTATTTGGCCGAATATTTTTAAATAGTGGTCCATAACATTTTAATCACTACAAACTGTAAGTCTCTACTTCAATTTCTTTTACCGAATACAATCTTAATCATGACTCTTAATAGCAGACCAATAAAATGGTTTTTAAAAATCTCAATTTCCATATTCAAAATGACAATTAAAATTACTACCAGCCATGCTCCATTTACCACGAGACACAAAAGAGGGACATAGTACAAGTAAATAGTAATATTTAATTCAAGACAATCTGATTTTCCAGTAGACATCGGCCCCTTGTCTTGACTAATGTTTAAAACAATCTTAATTGCTTCTTTTCCACTGAGAAAAATACCAAAAGAATCCACCCGTTCTTTAAACAATTCTTTAGCAACCACCTTCTCCCCAAACAAGAAGCCATTGCCATTTTGGGCTCATCTCATCTCTAACCTCCTAAATCTTTTGATCCTTCTATTACGTATACTAGGGAATCTCCTCCCTCCTCTCTCTTTTCTTTCTCTCTCCACCTCATCACTCCTTGTAGTGCAACCTCCCCTCTATGTCTCCCCTCCTAAATCTTCAATAATTGATTAAACTGTCATCATCTCTATATTCATTGATTTAATCACGTCTTCAAAATCAAGGGCTCATATATGCTTTAGTCCTTGTCGATGGCTTGATCTCTCAGGATAACCCTCAAAATTCTAGGGTTTTCACCACTTTGTGGAAAAGGGGTTTTGAGCTTAATTGGATCTTGGCCTGAAAAATGGAGGAGTACAGCCATGAAATGAGCGAGAACAGTGGAGCACATCAAAGGGGAGGTTTCACCTATGTAACATCATCAATTTTGGCACCGAATAACTCTTCTTCTCCTTCGCCTTCATCGTCTTCTTATGTAGGGGGGAGGACCCCCTTTCAGGCTTGTTTTCATCAGGAAGGAGGTGGTGGGAGCCCTGTGGTTAAGAGCGAGGGTGGTGGAACCCCGCATCAGTATTTTCCGAGGTTCCACTACCCTCTGCTCACCACCGCCGCCGCCGCTCGAGGCCATCATCAGCCCCCCACACCGACGGCCTTTCATCAACAACAAGACGTTGGCGGTGGTGGTGAGAATCATGGGAATAGTAGTAGTAGTGGAAGCCATGAAGTAGAAGCCATTAAGGCTAAGATCATTGCTCACCCTCAGTATTCTAATCTCTTGGAAGCTTATCTTGATTGTCAAAAGGTATACTCCCTCTTAATTTCTACGTTTCTGTTTGTCTTTGATCCATAAAACTAACCCCAAATCATTATACTTATAATACGAAGAACAACTGTAACATCAGTCATCAAAATTATGTATAAAGTAGCTAGAGTCTAGAGAGATCCAAATATAAAGTCTTGCCCCAATACTTATAGCGATATGATCATTTTTTCATAAATTCCGTACGACAAAGGGGCAAAATGCGAAATGAGAATTTTTATTTTAGTAGTGTATTTGATTTGGGCGACATCAAATTTTCATTTGAAAAGATCAAGATATATACAGTCTTTTACCTTATATGTAAATATAAATTCTTTTTCTCTTGATAATTAGAACATAATGAACATATGATGTACAAATTTAGTGTCTAGGTGGCTTCGAATTGGGTAATTTGGAAACTAAACCGCTAGGTTGAGACCTCATCGGAATCAAGATTAACATCATGTACGTATTGCTTGTAATTGTGTGGGTGTGAAGGTGGGGGCTCCACCGGAGGTGGCGGCGAGGCTGGCGGCGGCACAGCAGGAGTTCGAGGCGAGGCAAAGAGCTTCATTCACGACATGTATGGATGGCTCCAAGGACCCAGAACTAGACCAATTCATGGTGACCCACTTAATTAAATTTACTTCCTTATATATCTTTTCATTTCATTAATTTTTTTTTCAGATGTGATAAGTAAAATGTCTCCTCCTTTTTTTTTCATTATTTTTTCATGAGCAGGAAGCGTACTATGACATGTTGGTGAAATATAGAGAGGAATTAACAAGGCCAGTTCAAGAAGCCATGGATTTCATGCGAAGGATCGAAGCTCAGCTCAACGTCCTCAGCAATGGCCGTGTTCGAGTCTTCTCTAATGGTACTTTCTCTCTCTAGCTTTTTTTTTTTCCTTTTTTGGTAATTATATACAGAGAGACAAAATGGCAAGTATTATATTAGCAAAATCTGCAGACTGGGCTATAAATAGAGTTACATATGATTAGCAGATACACTCGTCTACTGTACCTTTTTGATTGGATTTAATTGCTAAGAAAATTTATTAAGAGAGTCATGCAGAATGTATATCTGACGTACAGATCAGAGGGGGTTCTGATTTCGAATGTTACTGTTCAGGCGCGGCGTAGCCTTTAACCCTGGAATTAATTTCTACTCAATTTGTTTCTCTCTCCTCTTTGGATCGTCACGTGTGCAGTTACTGGTTTAATTGTGCTCATGTTAGTGATGCACTTTGTGTTTTAAAAAACCCTAATCAGTATGATTCACGAGTCTAATAGGAGTAAGTTTGGGAGTTTTTTGAATTTTAATTAAGTAGGACCTTTTTTTTCAAACCAAAAAAAAAAAAAAAAGAGAGAGAGAGAGAGGTAGAGAGAAGTCTATTTCACGTATATTCAGGTATCCAATTTTTTTACAGTCAAATATTTATGGTGTCTACTTGAGAATTTTGGCCCAATGAGTTTTATATGTAGAGCTCAGCGACCTGGAATGTGTGCATTATGTTTCAAAATCACATATCCAGTGGAGTCTTCGCATTATGTTTCACAATCACATATCCAGTGGAGTCTTCTATATCGAACGAGAGAGGGATCAATAGGTGGACACAATATAGAAAATAGCATCTGAAATGACTCTTAACCGTTAATTCATTACTCATAAATTTGTCTAGGTAGATTGAACTTATATAAAATGTTATGTAGCTAAAGCAAACCAAACCAAAACAAAATCTAATAAAAATCCATTTCTAATTGTACAATGAAGGACTAATGTTTAATCAACTTCCTTGTTTTGGAACCCCAACACATTCTGTGACAACACTACTTGTCTGAGAATTTCCTCCTATGCTATAAGATAATGACAATATCAATGATTGTTGGCGTATTATGGATGTCTCGTTTATTGTTCCTAATCAGGCATGGGATTTGTCGGTAATTGCCAAGCTGCGTTGGGTAATGTGGTGAAAAAGATTCGATTAGTTTGTGGTTAAGGGGGGTGGAAATGATTAGAAAAATAAATCAACTTAGGATGCTTGATAGTATTGTTGGTTGAATCAATCAATCAGAGGCTGTGCTGTCCCCTTTGTCAGAAGTTCTTTTCATAGTTATTGCACTGGTTTACTGCTAGGTGTCTAGTGCCACTGTCACTTCACTGCGTTGGTCTTTTGCACTTATTGTCAGAAGAAGATTAGCCTCTCAAATTGCACAAGCAAATTTACCATTATATTACAAGTTATAAGTTATAACTCTTATTTTCATTCTGTTTTTATGAGGTCTGTGTGTCTTGTTTAAGGAAGTATGTAAGTTCAAGCATACAGGTGTCTACTGGAACACTTTTGTCTCCATTCAATTTAGATATTATATGCATTACAGAATCAAATATGGTAAGGTTTAAGCACTTGTGGTGGTGGAATTAGGGTCTCTTCTTTTTTTTTTTTTGGATGAAAAACATGGGAGGATAAATGAATAAAGTTGATTGAGATTGGTAGAAACTAATTAAAATATATTGAAATGGGTATTTTTTGTTGAAGTGGATTAAAATTGATTAAAGTTGGTTGAATAGTGACAGATCTAGACATTTAAAATAGGAGTGTCAACTTATTAACAACATCAATACTATATATGTCTAAAAAAAATCGTATGATATATAACATCATCGTCCGTTTTGCAGATGTTTCATCTTGTATTTAAAGGATGTATATTACTTTTTGAATCTATTTTAGGGGTGTCCACATAAAACCATTGAGGCTCATTCAAAATGACTCATTAGAATTTTTTTTTGGAGTACGGATGTCCATGGACACCCCTAAGGCTAACGTAGATCGGCCCATGTGGTTCAAGTGGGTTATTTTAATTTTTTTTTTAAATGATGGCTAGAAGTTAGTTAGAATAGTGGGAAATAGGCTAAAGTCATTTGAAATGGGTTGAAACTGGTTGAAATAGGTATTTTTGTATTGAAGTTGATAAAGTGGATTGAAGTTGGTTAATATTAATAAATTGGGATTTACCAACGAAAAGAACAGAGCTTTAACCATCCAAAAAAGCATTTGATAGAGAATTGATTTGTTAACTTATTTGATAGCTTGTGCCCACCTAATTGATAATAGTGTGATTTACGATGCTAATTTAGATCAATTTACTCATGTACATATCCTTGAGACAGAAGTTTGAACAATGGAACATATGAAAGAAGATTTAAAAAATGGCTTAAAATTTATAACAATAGGCATTCTATTTCACTAACACAAATAAAATTTAAACAATGCAAATGCTTAAAGAATGAGATGTTAATAAGCTCATAATTAGCTATATAATTAATTTTATCATCAATAAAATCCAACGATAAAAAAATAAAGTTCAGTTCACGAAAATTTGGGTTTAGCACTGATGAAATTTAGCCAATGCAATGCTTTATGAGGTGAAAGAGTTAGGGGTTCGATCTGTAAGTGAGAAAATATGCAAAGAAGGGTAATTTATAAAAGATTATAAATAGGATTAACCATGTTCGAATAAGTTTTACATTGTAATAATTATAATATTCATACATTGTAATAATTATAATAATTGTGATCATATATTTCAATTTCTCTATTTGACAAAGTTCTATTACAAAAGGAATTGAAATAATCTTTAATTAGTTTTTTCTAAGTAATATATTAATTCAATAAGCTTGTTTATCATTTGCATTCTAGTTTTAGTTTTGTTACACTGGATTTAAACTCAACAAAATATTTTCCAAAATTTTTTGTGAGTCACTTGGAATCGATTTCTCTATTTACACAAATGCTTGTAGGGGGTATAACTGTTTACATTTGAATCCCCTCAATACTGTAAAAGTGAGACTCACACTGAGAGCTGTTGAAGTTGTTGTATTGTACATAACAAAATGTACAAGTTAAAATGGATTAAATTTATTTGACAGTTAGGGCCTAATGAAAATAGCCAGTGTTCTAGCGATCAGCTGGCTGCAAGTAAGGAGAGTAACACAGTAATCCGAAAGTTGGCTGCAAGTAAGGACCCACATTGGTAGTTGTTGATGTTGTTGTTATATTTCATTTTGGAGAAAAATGGTTTAAAACAAAATTAAAGGGAATAGTAAGAGAACTTAAAACCAAAGAAAAAGTTTACTTTAATTTGATAGGTATGAGCAAAGAACACAATAATTCGAAAGCTGGCTACAAGTAAGAAGAGTAACAGAAAAGTAGCCTCATAAAAAAATATTGCCTTTATTCTGTGGTTATATTATTGCCTTGCCTGTACCCCTCCCCATCCCCCCCCCCCCCCAAAAAAAAACACACACGCAAAGTAATCCTATTTCTTGTCTTTCCCTGTTAACTCTTCATTACAAGAATTAAATCGACCTCCAGTCTTGCATGACAATTTATAGAGAGATGGAAAATCCCAACCTAAACCCAAACGGGCCAAACCCACCTTTTGCTCTCTTTTATGTTTTAAATAAAGCTAATGCTAACTATCTTTAACTATCCCATTAACAATATTAATAAAATATTTTTTTTATTTGTATTTTAAGCATCTTGATTCTATATTCTACAAAGTTCAATTAATTATTATTTCACTGAATTTAATATCAACATATTAAATGACTTGTCCTCAATTTCTTCCTAATGCACTTTTTAGAAATTATTTTGAAAAAAATCATGAGAGAATTTACTCTAATATAATTATTTACATAGTTAAACAAAATTTATTATCAAATGTTAAAATTATATGAATTGTCAATTTAGTTTATAATTTATAATAATGGAACTTTGTAACCAGTATAATTAACAACTCAAAATTAAAGGTTTTTGTGCGATCTGTGTATCACATATCTCATAAGATACTAGTCTGCTAATAAAGAAGTTGGGGTTTAAATCTCTGTTAATGTAAGATTGACCTTCTTATGTGTACAAAGATAATCCTTTTACCTTTTGTGTTGATTTTATACCATGCAAACCTAGGAAGTTCCTACCCTCATAGATTTAGAATATGACTTGGGTTGACCACAAAGAAAAACAAAAAGTTATGAACATTATATGACTACAAAAATTGCATGCTACATAAAGTAATACGCATAATCTTTAATTTAGGGGGAACCCTTGAGGAGATGTCCACTTGGATTGTATTAACAATTACTTTCATTACAAACAAAAATGTATCACCCACAATAAAAATATGTAGTAAATGTCCATGGCCCATGGTGTATGTTCAAGCGGTAAAATAAATGTTCATGGCATAAATACAAGGTAGACTGATGCATTCTAGGAAAGTGCAAAAGAGATTGATTTGCCTAAACCGTGTTTCTTCTTAATTTAATAGTATAGTCACTAGCTCAACTTCTTAAATTTATTTCACCACTTCTAGTTCATTTCAATGTCTTTTAGTACCTGTCATCGATTCCAATGTTTTCCAATACCTTCATTTTCTTCAAATTTCTTCTAAAGTAATAAAAATTTCTATTTTGTTTCAATTTCGTTCGATTTCTTTTAGCATCTTTTGATTGGTTCAACCCTCCGTAGATTAGTCCAGTCAAAATGCATAGCCAATTTGAATGGCGGAGTCAAATGCAATTTGAATGGTAGGGATGGGAAACAATATCATCGAAAGTTCAAAGCCATCCATGCAGTTTGAATGGAGAAATCATATTTCTTTGAATGGCTAGGGAAGTGCAAACAGTAGATGTATGAATTGGTAACAAGTCATGGGTTTGATGTAAGTGGGTGCCTGCCTGCCTATGACATTCTAGGAAATTGAATCATGCAGAGGTTATTGCATCCTAGCTAGCTAGGTAGCTAGTTGTAGCTGCACCTGTAGCTTATTTTGATGGACTCTATTTTAGAAAATATGCATGAAAAGACATTTGACAAGCCCTTAGTGAAATGTACCCTCTTGGATTCAAGCTCTTGCTTTTCTCTATACTCATTATTGCTCCATATTGTATTATTACTTTTGTCTTCTTGAAAGCCTGTGATTGGCAATTTGGTATGCTTCCGTTCTTTTGTATATGTTTGGTGCACTATTTAATGCACATTAACCGGAAAAATATATACAATACATATACAATACATGATACAGATGATGTAAAACATATATATATACATATATATGTCCTCTTTGGATAACAGCGAGTGAATTAATAGTATTGTGATCGTTTATTTTGTCATTTATTCTAACTTCATAGTCATCGATTAAGATGATGTATAACTATTGTGAGGGTTGTTGAATTCAAGGGGCTAATTATGATTAGGATTTTCATGTATTTTGATGATTGGAAAGAGTCTGACATGATTATATATTACCCTAGTAGGGAAAACCTATTTTTTAGACTTAATTTGTGGATCTTAATCAATCTTAATCAATGATCAAAAGTTGTATATACAAATATTCTTCCAAAAAACAAATTAATAAACTTTGTGAATAGGTGATTTAGCTAGTAAATCGAAAGTATAGCTTAACATTATAATTGTCAATTAAAATGGAACATTTCTAATTTAGGCTAGTACAATGAGGAAGGATAGTGTTCACATAACTATCATTTCTTTTTCTTTTTATGTTTTTTTGGGGGAGGGGGGGACGCAATTATAAATCCTTCCATCAAATTGGACAATTACATTCTTTTGAAGGAAAACCCATAGCAAATTTTCTTTTGCCTTTTGCTTTTTTTTTTATTTTAATCCCTCTTAGAAAAAGACTTGTAGAGCAGGACAGAATGTGGCCAAATTACTGAGTGGTGTCATGTCTTTGTCTGTAGTTGAGGGCATTACACATTATCTTTCTGACACATGACCCTCTTAACTCAGAGTCGACCCTCTTTTTTTTCCTTTTATTGCATCTGCTATTTTCTTGCTTTCATGGCATGGTACGATTTCTTTGCCTAAAAACCACCCTCTTGATGTATCGGTGCTTTCTAATCTTCACTTTCAACCTGTTCTCGAAATTGTGCCAATTGCCTCATTTGCTGTTGCATTCACCAACATTTGTGGATGGGTGAATAATTGCTGTTGGATTCACCAACATTTGTGGATGGGTGAATAAGGATGAGAGTAACTATAGGAGTAAATATTTGTGTAGAGAAAAGTAACAAAGTTAACAAGGTACTATAAAAATTTACCGTTCATCATACAGTTTAGATTATTAGTTAAGGTGTTAGTTAATAAGAGGTGTCTTCCTGCCCAAATTATCTCCGATTATATATTTCTTTAGGTCATATATAGGTAATATTTGGACAGATGTAAATAATCTTGTACTACAAATAAGTTTGTAATCGTATTTTCAATATCTTATCTAATTGTAGGAGAATATTACAAATAATAAGTGTCTTGCAGTTAGAATTATCACAAACTATGCAATCAAGATTACATAACATTGTTGATTATATTACATTACCTTCAATAAATATATTGTAATAGAACTTTTAACTGTGTTACCTTGCCCCCAAGGGCTTCAAAGGGGTACTAGACAGGATAAAGACAAAGCAATGAAGAGACAATGCCATCTTGGGTTTGATATGAGAATCTCAAGCTCCACCAAGTCCAATCACATGGCTTGTCTCTTTTTGAGAGATTTAACTTACTTGGGTCATGTCCGATTGTTTTTCTCGGGTCTGCTTAGTTTTTTCTTATTCTCTGTGACCCATTAATTCTAGCCCTATCATACCTTCTGATGGGAGGATTCAAGAGTAGTTTAGTAATTAGTAGGGTATTTAATTATGCCCATGTTTAAGAGTTTGTCTAGCTCTCTACTTGCACAGGTTCTTATATGAATAAGATTACCTATATTCGAATCTTTCAAACCTTACGAAAGCAGGACTCACACTAAAAATGGTTATTATTGTTGTCACACACATTTAAGGGTCCTGTTTGAAAGAATACTAAGGAGGAGATTAAGTTTTGTAGAATTGCTGAATTACTTACTCTGCTCAACATATTGCCCACAAATAATATGCACCCCTTGATTCACTTCACTCACAAATTAAGCATAATAAAGCGCCTACTATTACGATGCACTTGCAGCAAGCATACCATAAAGCCATCTTTTGTGTTCTTTACTCGACTGACAGTTCCTTTATGTCATCTGTATTATAAGTTGGTTTTGACTTGATGGTAGCTGAAATTCTCTTTTTAACTCTTTTGATAACTCGGAGAAGTTATATAATAGCTTAAGGTTCGAGCGAAAATGATCTATGGAAATGACAATTTAGAGTGTCACGAACATATTTCTGTATAGATGACAAATCAGAGGGAGTGGGTTCATCGGAAGAGGATCAAGAAAACAGTGGAGGAGAGACAGAATTGCCTGAGATAGACCCTCGAGCGGAAGACCGAGAACTGAAGAACCATCTCCTGAAGAAGTACAGCGGCTACTTGAGCAGTCTTAAGCAGGAGCTCTCCAAGAAAAAGAAGAAAGGGAAGCTCCCCAAAGAAGCCCGCCAGAAACTCCTCAGTTGGTGGGAGTTGCACTACAAATGGCCTTATCCTTCGGTACGTATAATGCACTTCCACATATACATTTCATCTTCACGTATCATGAATATATTGAATTTTGTTCTCTGTATATGTGACATCAATATCATAATTTTGGGATCTTAATTTCCAGGTGAATGTACTGTGTTTTTGCATGTGTCATTGTTTCGAAACCAGCTATATATGAGAACTGGTTTTAAGTTAATGGTTAAAGATTCAAGAACACTTTTCTTTTAATTATTGTGCATCATATCGTGGGTGTATGTGACCAACTTAAGGGAGTAGGTGCATGCGGTTGGATCTTACCAAACCTTAGCTAATTAATTAAGTGGGGTTCAGATTTGGTGACTTTGTTATTTTGTATTCTAAGAATCCCTCTTATCACTCAAATAATTGATGAGCCATTAAGCCAAGTGTTAATATATGTTGTGCAAGTTATGTTCTTGTATCCCTATTTAATACCTAAATACAACAATTTAATATTAGACTGGTATGATTTAAACCTAAGATTCTTAAGAGCTCCGTCATATTGAAAATTGCAAACTTCAATCAATGAGATGTAATAGTAAATATTTACGTGCACTTTTATAGTCATTAACTTATTACGGTCAACAATAGTACAATTACACGTCTTTTTTAAATTCTTGCTCCCCTCCCCCCCCCCCCCCCCCCCAAAAAAAAAATCGCTTCATTTATGCTCCACATTAGTAACTAACAATATTGATCAATGGAATGAGCACTGATCAGGAATCAGAAAAGGTGGCATTGGCCGAAGCAACTGGATTAGACCAAAAACAGATAAACAATTGGTTTATAAACCAAAGAAAACGCCATTGGAAGCCATCTGAAGACATGCAATTTATGGTGATGGATGGCATTCATCCCCAGAACACTGCCCTCTACATGGATGGTCATTACATGGGAGACGGTCCATACCGATTTGGAACGTGACAAATTAATCCAAACATCAATCCAACGCCTCTGTATCAAATTTGATTGCATCCATGTCACACTTCATCATATCGATCCCTAGCAACGACACTTATTTATGTTTAATTTTTAATTTAAGAAAGTTAAATTAATTTGCGTGGGTAGCATAAGGCTATTAGTGCAATGTGATTACGCTATCAATGCATGGCTGCATGATTTTTTGTTTGAGTTGGGTTTTGATTTATGTTAATTAGGACCCCCCCTCCCCCTATTTTTGGGTAATTGTAACGGCATCTGTTAAGGTTACATTGAATCTACGTAACCAAGTGCCTTGGTATGTGTATGTATTTAAGTGTATAAGGAAGCGGTAATTGGGAATTGTAAGTTAATTACTACTTCGATCTTGTTTCTTGTATTGTTTAATTACCAACTGCCAATAATTAATGTGCCTTCTCCAAGATTTTCTGCATTTTTTATCGCTTCTTTTTTTCTTTTTTTGTTCAGTGTCTCTATTTAGAGTACCGTGATATATATATATATACACACACACACACACACACACACACACATATATATATATATATATATATATATATATATATATATATATATATATATATATATATATATACACATATATATATATATATATATATATATATATATATATATATATATATATATATATATATATCTTACTCTAATAGAAGTCATAGCCTTCCATAATTTGTGAACTTGAAGACCGATTTGGAGTCATCAATGATGTGATCAATCCCCCTTTGTCTCCCTGCACTATAACAAGAATCAAATAATCAGTTAATCACTGAGTTCTTGGATGAAAATACCATCAAGTTATTAGTTTTTTAAAAAAAAATTACTCAATGCTATATATTTAGCATTTTGAGAAAATATGACATCAACTTATCGTTATTTTTTTGCAATATATCATCAATTAAGTTATAAGTTTTTGTCCAATCTACCATCAGCAACAACCAGCATCACTCATCAAGTCACTCAGGAGTAGACTTTTTTCGAAATATTAAATATAGTGACGTTAAGAAAAAAAGAATAAAGAATTAGTGACACAGAAAGAAAAGAAACTAATAATTTAATGATATTTTCATCCAAGAACTGCATGATGTTCTTGGATCCATCACACTTAGGCTAGGGTACTGTCATCAACTTTTAATTAAACCTTGTTTAGTGTTCCACAAACTCGACGATATTTATACCACGAGCAGCTAATCAAGCGAAGCTTATTGGCCCCTGATGCGTCCCTCGAGCTACAATGTTGAATGGTCTAAGAAATGATATGCCCCTTGAACTACAATATTCAATTGTCTAAGAACTATGATATAGAGCTTTCAATCTCTTGAGTTGATTTAGTTTGCTTTTGTGCTGAAGATCGTTTTGCATTATATGTGCCCGATTCATTAGCGTATGATTAACTTATGTCAGTCAAATTTAAGCACAATGATAAATTAAATTAGGATGTTGAACTGCTTCTGATGACATTTACCAGCTACAAGTATAGACCATGTGTGATATGATCACACTGTAGAAGGAAGTTCACCATATTGGCTAATGCAAGCCGTTCTACTTAATTCAGGCAAGCACTATTGACCTAATCGGTGATGTTTCAAGCTTGCAGTAGAAGTATATAGGATACTAATACTACAAAAACATTCCGACGGAAAAAGCAACAAGGTCATCACGTGTTGGAGCATACAAACGATTCCAACGGAAAATGCATCGGAATCCCACGCAATTTTGAAATTTCGACGGATATTCCGTCGGAATTCAAAATTCCGACCATTGGAAGCCAAGACCCAATTTCCCAAAAAATTTTAGATATGGCTTTTAAGTTTAGCGAGGGAACGAACTGAACTTAGCCAGCGCCGCAAAGAGAGAGAGAGCAACGAAGAGAGAGAAAGAGGGAGCTCCATGGTTGCCGGTGACCGGTAAAGGAGGTTGCCATCGTTCATAATTTACCGGTAAGTTGTTTACTCTTAGTTAATTTGTTCTTTAAAATTGAAAATTTTAAGTTAATTGGTGTTTTTAGTGGTGGTTGATTTGTTATTCATGGTTTGAAGAGTTACCGTCATCGCCGCCGCCTCGTTCCGCTAGTAGTCGGATTATTTTTCCGGGTATTTAGAGGTTAGTGGTACTAATCACGTAGGTTTATTGAAATTGTTGTGTTTTGAAATTATATTAATTTGGTATGTGTTGTTTAATTTTGTGAAATTTAATTTGTAGCGTATATGTATAGTTTATTTGATTTATTTTGTTTGGCAAATTATGGATGTGGAAAATATAGATGTCAAGTATGTTAACTTTTTATTTGATTTGTGAAGTATATTTATTTGGATAAGTGAAATAAAATGTATTAAGTATATATATTTATAAAAACTGTGTAATTATTATAAGATGTTGAAGTATGTTAAGCATGTTTAATGTGTTTTGTTTTGGTAAATAGTTTAAGTTTGTTAAATATATTTATTTTTTTGATTTGAGTGGTTAGATATCTTGAGTATGTTTATTTTTTATTTGATTTGTTGTATATATTAACTTTTAGTAAGTATGTCAAGTGTATGTTTATTATAGGTATGTTTAATTTTTTGTATGATTTGTTTGATTTGTTAAGTATGTTTATTTTATTTTTTGGTTAATAGTATTTTGTTTATTTTTTGGGCTTGTTTATTTGGATGAAGTGTAAAATAAATAGCTTAATTTGTGTTTGATTTGTTAATTAGGTTTATTTTGATAGATACAAGAGTTATGTTAAATTTATTTTTTGTAGCATATATGTTTAATTACATTGTTATATTTTAGTTTCTTGTGAAAATTTATTTTCAGAATATGGGAATATAAAATGTGAACTAAATATGAATGTAAATTTTTTTTTCAGAATATGCAAATAGAAAGTGCTAACTAAACATATTTGATTATTAATTATTGGTGTCATTAGTGAATATAGAATTTATAGTAAATAATTTAATCTTTAATTTTATTTGCAATGTATGTTGATCTGGATAAATAAAATAGTGGTAATGGTTGTAAGCAGTTATGGTTGATGGAACAAAAATGTTATTAAAATTTTGTATTCAACAGTAATTTTTGATTTAAATGGGCGCCGTATATTGAAAGGGAAATATTTGTTTTGATAAGTGGTGTTAGTTATGGCTTATCTGTTATGTATTTTAGATGGGCAAAAAAAGAAATAATGTTGAACGATAAAAAAAAAAACCTCAATTGTTTATGTTTCTGTCACAAGCTCGGCGTTATTTTTCGTCGATTGAAACAGATTTTTTTTATTATCTTTACCTATAAATATTTATGTGCTTCAAAATTGTGTTAATATTCACAGATAAGTTCATTATTGTCTTCCAAATATTGAATTGCCTGATGTATTAAAATAATTCATTGGTTAATGATTAAATTGATTTCTAAAAGATATTTATTAAAATTAATTATAGTATATATAACAATTAAAGCAACTAGATTAGCAACATATGGATGGGCCGTTGTATCATCAATAGATGTATAAGAGGAGAAATCTTGATGGGCACGGGGCTTGGAAATGAGTGGTTGATAGGAGTAAATATGTTTGATGAATTTGCACAAAATATGGAGTATAGAATTAATTGAGTTTATAGATGTCTTTGTGTGAAGAGCAAGAATATGCAGTACTATACGCCTGACGTTGTAAAGTCTCATCTGTATAGAAAGGGGGTTATGAAGAATTATTAGTATTGGACAAGTCATGGAGAAGATGATGATTCAGAAGTAGGGGGTGTAAGTAGTTCACAATCTATGAGTTATTATTACGATCATAATGATCATAATGATATGGAGAACATGCTTCATGTTGCCTTTCAAGCTAATGAAATGAACATGAGTAGCTCTCCTAAAGTAAATCCTAAGGCATTTTACACAATGCTTGAATCTGCTCAATGACCCTTATATGAAGGGTGTAACATAACTGAACTAGAAACGTCTGTAAGGCTACTTAGTATTAAATCAGGCCACAACATGTCTCAATGTGGTTTCAATGAAATTGTTGGTCTGATGAAATATACATGCCCTCCTCAAAGTCGTATTGCAAAAAATTATCATCGGCAGCTGAGAAAAGTGAGAGATTTAGGCATGAATGTCCAGAAAATTAATTGTTGTTCGAATGATTGCATGATTTATTATAAACATGATGAGGTTATGTCTGAATGTAAATTTTGTGGATATGCAAAGATTACCAAAGAACTACAGCCAAAGAGGACATAAGGAGGTTTCATGTGCTATAATGCACTACCTACTTTTAATCCCAATATTGCAAAGCCTATATGCCTCAAAAAGTACTACCGCCCACATGAGATGGCCCCATGACCACCGCCAAGAATCGAGTGTTCTTCGGCATCCGTCAGATGGACAAGCGTGGAAGTATTTTGACCAAATTTTGCAGCAGAGTTTCGAAACATGAGGTTAGGTTTAGGTGCTTTACACCATTTTCACTATCTGAAAGATCATATTCTGTGTGCCCAATTGTTGTTACACTTTATAGCTTACCTTCATATATGTGTATGACCACTCCACACACGTTTTTAAATTGCATTATTTCGGGTCCAATAAAATTCGAAGAGCAGAATTGATGTGTACTTGTAACCTTTAATTGATGAGTTGAAAATACTATGGGATGTTAGGGTGGATATATTTGATGTTTCATATGGAAAAACTTTTAGATTGCATGCTGCATTAATGTGGACAATCAATTATTTTCCTGCCTATGGAATGGTGTCCGGTTGGAGTACTTATGGGTTGCTAGCATGCCCGGTTTACATGCACCAAAATTGTGTCTTCCAGTTACGGTACGGACGAAAGCCATCTTGGTTTGATTGCCATCGTCGATTCTTACCTCGGAATCATTGTATTAGAGCTAATAATATTGTTTTTCATAAAGGAAAAAACATACACATTGACCCTTCTCGAACGATTTCTGGTGAAATATTGTCTGAGGTAATATTTAAATTGCCTAAAGTGACTGCAGAGGCAGAATTTCAAATTCCCGGATTTTAGGAAAATGAACATAACTGGACAAAGCAAAGTGCATTTTGGGAGTTGCCTTATTGGAAGCATCAACTTCTAAGGTATAACCTTGATGTTATGCATACTGAGAAAAATTTCAGTGAAAATATTATAAACACAGTGATGGATGTTTCGGAAAAAAAAAATGATAATATAAAAGTAAGAATGGATGCGGCTGTTTTGTGCCGTAGACAAGAGTTAAACTTAGCTATAAGAGGGTCCATTGATAGATTATGTAAGCCAAAAGTCAAATTTGCACTCTCATTAACTTAAAAGAGGGTTGTTTGTCAATAGTTGCTGGAGATTCATGTGTCTAATGGTTATTATTCTAATGTGAAAAATTGGGTTGATCCATCTAACACAAAGTTTCAAAATATAAAAAGTCATGATCGTCATGTGTTTCTAGATAATCTTCTTCCAGTAGCCTTTACTGTTCTTTCGGAAGATGTTTTGGGACCGTTGATCGAGTTGAGTGAATTTTTCAGAAACCTATGCTCTAGTGAGTTATATGTTAGCATGCTTGAAGAGATGAGTAAGAACATTGCTGTAATTCTTTGTAAATTGGAGACAGTTTCCCCCTGGATTTTGGAATGTTATGGAACATTTGCCTATTCATTTAGTAAAAGAAGCTTTGTTGGGTGGTCCTATTCAATATCAATGAATGTATTCCTTTAACAAAGAACAAAGCTTGTGCAGAGGCATCCATGGTTCAGGCATACTTAGCATTTGAGATTAAACATTTTACCGAGTATTATTTTCAGTCAAGTTTGCATTGCCCAAGAATTGGGCGTAATGAGAGTATGCGAGAATCCGAACCACGAATGCCAACTCTTTCGGTGTTCAATCGTAAGGGTACTCCATTTGAAAATCGAGGAAAAAAATAATCTTACTGAGCCGGAGTATCGTGTCGCTCGCCTTCAGATTTACTAAATTGTGATTAAGTGTAACCATATTTGGAGTAAGTTTATCAGTTATTGAAAGTTTCATTTCAATACTTAAATAATGGAATAATTAAATAATTTGAATCTTTAAATACAGCTGGTTCAAACAACAATTTCGCGGTCATAATCTAAAGGCCAGTGATGTGGAAGTTGACTTATTTGTCGAGCCAAATTTTGCACAGTTGTTTGAGTACAATGTAAGTAATTTTTCAAAGTGATGATGACGATGATGATAATGTGTCCCAAAATGGTTGATTTAATCTTTTAGTTGTATGGATGTTTATGCATGTGTATGTACTTTATTTGTAATTTTAAGTTAGGAAAAACAATTATGTGTGTTTGACACATTTATTTCAATTCAGTTGTTGAAAGTTTCTTTGTTTAGTGTAATTTTTCATGACAATATTATCAATGTTTGCGCCGCTTTATTTGTATCTATGTTGTTCTTATTTGTTAGATGTCTGGAGCAAATGGTGGATGTGGTTGAGGTCGAAACGTTAAGAGTGGTGCGGGTAGAGTAGCACCACAATGGACCATACAGAATGATCCAGTTGAACACAATGAAACAAACACCTTTAGTTGAATGCTTTGGAGGTTTCCTTGGCTCAACCCTGCCGTTTGGAAATTATTTTGGTAGCATCAATGAGCAACTATTTATCCAGCCAGCTGTTTTTGGTATGGGTATGGACCAGCCACATGCGATGCATTTTATGCAAAAGTACACGTGGGAATACCCATATCCAACCCAATACTCCTTACATGCATGAAACTTCCACTACTCCATTTGTTTATCAACAGTTTGACACTATTAGCTCACATTACAACAGTAATCAGATTGTTGGTCAGCCTAGAGTGCCAAACCACTCAGTTCAAAATGAAGCGGTCCAAAATGAAAGGGTTGCAAGAGATAGAAAAAGTCGTACACCTGATAGTGAAACTGCAAGCACAAATAATAAGATTTATTTGCAACCTGATGGTGATATGTAAGTTCATTATAAATTTTCTTCATCGCTAATCATATTTTTTTATGCCCAAAATAATTAATTTTAACAATTCTATTTTTGTACTTAGTTTTGTTCCATACCTGGGCGTAGTTCAAAAACTTGTTGAAAGCTTTAGAGGTAAGTACTTACGTCCTTAGACCACGTGGTGAGAAGTTCCACAATCTCAGTGAGACATATGGTTTAATGAGTTTAAGGTTAGTTTCCTATACAATGAATTTGAATGTCATCATTAAATTGTTCAATCTGTTTACTAATATACTTGAAATTTGCTGCACAAACACCATTACTCGCGTCCAGACAATGAAATTTACATATGGCGTAACTTTGAGATCAAATGTGCAGCTCGTCTTAAGGACATTCTTGGATATGCTAGGAAGTTTTAAAAAAAGTCAAAATAGTTATCACCTAGTGTTTGGAATGAGATGCTTAAGCATCGGAGTGAGGATGACAAGTTTAAGAAGTTGAGTGAACAAAATAAAAAGAATAGATTAAGTGATCTAAAAGGTCTTGATCCTTCGTTACATACATGTGGCTCAATCCTGATTAGTGAAAGGAAGAGGCATATGGTAAGTAACGAACATATTAATAAGTGTATTTTTGATATACTATACGTGAATGCGGGAAGCATATACATACATGCATATATACATACATACATACATACATACATGCACACACACACACACACACACACACACACACACACACACACATATATAGATACATATACATACACATATACATACATACATATATATACACACACACACACACACACACACACACACACACACACACACACATATACACATACATATATGTGTGTGTGTGTGTGTGTGTGTGTGGACATTTTATTTTTTGTAGGCCAAAGCGTTAGGTATGGAGCTCACATGTGAAGAACTTCTTAAGGCACTCACTGCAATGCGAAAAACAAAGTATTTGTTGATAAGAAATCTGTAAAAAAAATATATAAGTTTGGCACATTTTATTCAGACATTATTCATATGTTATAATTATCGCCTTGGTGTGCAATAGTTTTATTTTTGACAACTTTCAGGAGGAGCACCACAAAAAATGGGAGGAGTATGCTCAAGCTGCAGCTCAAAGGGGTCGCATTTTCCCCCTGTGACCCTAGAAGAGTTTTGGCTTCAAGAAAATCTGGACAAAAAAGGCTGTCTGTACGGTTTTGGTGCTGAGGGCGTCAAGTTGAAGAAATCAACTACAATAGCAGCTGCACGCCACTTATTAGCTGAGCTCTTTGTTCAAAGAGAGCAAACACAAGTCCTCAATGAGAGTATTACCAAGCAAGCAGAGTCCATAAGTCAAATTACCAAGAAATAGGGGACGACAGAGCGTATTATGAAAAAAGTTTTGAGATTTCTTAAGGGGCAAAGTACAGGTTCTTCCAGCCAAGTCAACTTAGACACTGATGACGAACAGGACTCCCAAAATGACAATAATGATCCCATGAATATATCTGATTCTGATTAGTTTAATTGATCTGCCTATAGATCGAAAACAATTGTGGATGTTATGAATAATTTTGAATATAGCACTTTTCATTTTCGGACATAAAAATTTGTATTTGTTAATCATTATCTATCTTATTTGTGGTGATTTTTTTATATATGTAATTAGTTCAAAAAAAAAATATTTTGTTGGTATTATTTTTTGGAGGCGAATTTCAGATTTCGTCAGAAATTCTGACGGAGAAAAGTGCCGCTGAAAAAAATTACCACCTGAATAATGTGCACAAAAATAATATTGTTCTATATTTAAAAATTTGTGGAAGCATGAAGAATCACTCACTAGCATTTGTTTCTTGTTGTTCCGTAAGTCTCATAAAAATAATATTGTTCTATATTTAAAAATTTGAAAAAAAACCTGAGTTAATTGCCAATAACATTATCTAATATCCGTTTTAATTCTATAGAAATTAATATGTTAAATGAGTAAATAATAATGCCTACAAAGTCTGTTTTTCGAGCTATACGACAGAGTGAATAACTATGCAGAATATATTTTAGGAGATGTATTGATTTACGCTACGAATTAGTATTTTAGCCAACCCCCTCCCCCCTCCAAAAATGACCGTGCAAAATGCAGAACCGAATGAGGTTTAATTTCTACCCTTTAAGTACGAATATTTGGAAATCAATATTCCAAAATCAAAGACATGTGAAACTCTTCGAAAACATGCGGGCAGTCGGACAAGCACTGGAAGATTTTTCTCAGCCTCCTTGACAATACAACGTTTTTTTTCCCCCTTTTTCTTCGGGGGTGCTGATCTTATCAATGCATGAATGTGCCTACTTCTGGCAATTGCTGACTATTAGTGACCGGGGGGGAAAGAAAAAGACTTGCTATCTGTTTTAATTTGATGCATAACGGGCGGCTGGATGATTATGAATCGTGACCACATTTCAGCCATCCTTGTTCTCTTGTGGATCCAATTTGGTCGTACCTTGACACAATTATTAATTTTAGTGTGGGATAAGATTCGATACATTGTATTAGTAATTTGCTAGATGTCTCACACAATTTGTCAAAGTTTTATCTTTACAGTCCTTTTTGGAATCTAGACTAATCATGTAAGGATGTTGCATTTTATTATCCTTTGTTTTTTTGAGGGAGGATTCACTACTCATAAATAGTGATACATTCATAAATTCTTAGGTGAAATTATCTTATGCTAGCTGTGCTAACACGAAATTCTCTAAGGTGATTTCTAAAAGGTTTTAAGATGATTAATAATGTATAGTAGAGGAAAATCTTGACCCAAGATCAATGACTGATAATTCATCAGGGAGTGACTTTTATTAGAGTCACTCCAAATGAATAATTGATGGGTTTCTGAGAGCATTTAACATAACTCTAACCCATGAGAGAGCAATATTTTTTGGTATTGGGATGATCGAGCTGAAGGAACGTCTTATTTATAACCTGTCAATAGGTTTCATTGCTTAAACATTGGGGTGTTGAATTCGTCAACACAACTCTTTTGCCATTTCAACATCTACTTAAGTCCGAAGCTTCTCAACATTATAATAGGATTGTGTCTATAAGATTATAAGATATTCTACATTTTGTTTAATTTTAAGACGTAAAAAAATCATAAGAATATGTGAATATAAGTAAGAAGTTGTTAGAGCATGTAAGAATCTATAAAAATTAAGAAAAGAAATCGAAGAACCCAATAGGAATATATAAAATCAATAGAAAACTATAGATCATTGTTTAAACCTCTAAACCGATAGAAGTTTGCACAAGATACATATAACCATGTAATTAATCAGTTGTGATTTTAATTGTGACTTTTAATGTCCACCATCAACTTGTCAGTATTATTTATTTCGTTCGCACTACAAATTTTGTCGTACTTTGGAGACTTTTATTCACAATCAATTATTGTAAGTATACTAAACAAAATGTATACTGAATTTTTACTAATATGATGTGACCAGCTAACCGGAAAATATCACCATAAAAATAGGCACGTTTAATGATAAAAATTAAAATGAGCAAAGCTGTAATGTATTTGTGTGCTTCTAGTGCACATTTTGTTAGTAATAGAGTTTTTGATTCACAATTTTTATGTTATAAAATTATTCATCCTAAATATTCGACATCGAAAATGCATCACTGCATCGAAGGCTGCAAGTTCATTGAACATTTTGGTTTAAATATGCTGAACTCTACTGGGCCTAGCCCAACTCAATAGGCGTGGAATCAGGTAATTAGGCTCCCCATCTGGCCGAAGCTTGGGCTTGGCCGCCGTGAACGGCTAGCTTGACCCACCTGTACGACAAGGAGTGGACTCAATTGCTAGAAAACTCATCTACCTAAAGGCTATACTTGGAATTTAAAAGGTTTCGGAGATAGAATTATACATAGAAAATACAAAGGAGAAAGTTTTTGGGGGAGGAGGGGGGGGGGGGGGAGGAAAAAGGCTGAAATTAACTTAGTTTTTGGCGTACTATTTATTATTAATTAGCCAATCACTAAAATTTTAAAAATTTTCGGCTAAGTTTACCAAACAGAAATAGCCGATTCCAACAGCTAATGCAAAATAACCAATTCAAACATCTAATAGAAACAATTAACAGCCAGCAACTAACACCTAATTACCAAACATGGTCTTTATCAATGTTATTCATTGGATTAAACTGGAGTGGGAGAAATATTAAACCATATTAACTAACCTATCAAACTTCTCAATTGATGATACTTCTCATGATCCGTTTTATTTCTATGAATTAACGAAAACGCATACTAGGAACTTAGCGGCTGGTTAGGAGTTAAGGCTTGACTAACATTCACCAATTTGAGAAACATTAATGATTTGTCGAAAACATAGTCCTCGAACTATATGAATGTTCCTACCTTTGATTCGTTAGGCGTGGGAAAGTGTAATTTATTATTTATAACATAATTAATTGATATCCTTTTTTATTCTCGAATTGTTATTCATTTTATTGTAAGCGTATAAAGGAATACTATTTAATTGTCTAGATATGACAATTACATAAATACTTTGAAACACTCAAAATAAATAAATAAACAAATAAAATAAATGAAGGTAGTATTACATTTTCATCAATCATAAACCCCTTTTATTTCTCTAATTGTCTATATGCATTACAGTTTGAAACACGACTTTATGATATGCCCCATCGCCTAATAAAATTGAAGAGGCCCATCAAATCACATTTGACAGCATCCCAATAAGGTTTAGTACTGTTGCACAAATTAATTATCACACATTAAACATTAATTAATCTGTTTTTATTTAGTTTCAATCGTAAAGAAATTAAATAGGAGAAAGGTCTGGCGAACGTGGCACAGTGCAAAAGACGGCACATGACGACAGGGTATAAAGGATAATATAATAGCAAATAAAAAAACGTCAAAACGGAATAATAAAAATAATGATTGATCAAATTTTATTTCTAAGCATTTGTCATGAAAGCTACGGAGGATGAGATGGCCCTCCCCACGCCAACGATAATGGATTTTCCTAGAAAGTCAGCTCCACCTTTTATATCATTTGGCGACTTTCAATCCTCCTTTTTTGTTAGGAAAATCACCAGCTTATTTTTTTATTTTCCTGAAAAATTAAGGAGTGATGAGATAGTATTTATAATTTAACTGTTAGCAAATAACTGTTTAAATAAACGGTTAAAATAAATATATTTTTGGTAAATTTAACCGTTTGGTTAGCTAATTAATATAAATTGACCTCAATGGATATAAATAATTTTCAAATATAGAACTTCCGAAAGATATTTTCTGATAAAAAAATATGAAATGCTACTTCTGAATGTCAAAAGCTAATAATCTTAGCTTTTTAAAACACTACTTAAAAAGCTAAATGTTACTTAAAATGCTAGTCAAAACACTCGTTACTAAACACTAAATTAACTAATTAGTGTATTGATTTGACCAAAACACCAAATGCTATTCACAACGCTATTGCCGAACACGGCCTTTTGGTTGAGTTGGTTCTTGAACATGGTATCAGAGCCTTTCTAGGTGAGAGGTCTCAAATTCGAATCTCAACAACCCACATATTGATTTATTGCGCAAAGTAGGGGGAGCATTTGCATCATTCACACTTCAAGCCCAAAGGGTATTTGCGTGAGAGGGCGTATTAGAGGATAAACCTATTTTTGGGCCTTCAACCATCAGCTTAAACTTTTGGTTGAGTTGGTTCTTGAACAACTAAACACTACTCAAAATGCTGTTGAAAAACACAACATATATATATATATATATATATATATATATATATATATATATATATATATATGTATGTATGTATGTATGTGTGTGCGCATGCATGCATATCTGTATGTGTATCCTTGATTGTCTAGTTAAGCAGGCTAGGAGTCCCTGGGAGGGCTCACCCTGAATCCCAACCGAAGAGAAGAGAACAAAGAGTCACTATTTAGCAGCCTAGCGATCTTTGTAGCGGTCACCAAGAGAAGGACTTAATGGACATTAATGAATCAAAATAAATAATTGTTAGGTACGTACACATAAGATGCACTACTACGAAAATAAATCTTGCATACAGGTCGAAGATTGGGGCTTCAGTTACTACGCTATTTGCGATCAATTAACTCAAGAGACTTCATCTAAGAAATTCAATTCAAAAAGAACATAACTTAGGCATTCTTTTTTATAATTTTATTCTTGTGATAATTTTATTGCTCGAAACTTTTCAAACCGTTCAAATAAAATATAATTTGGACTTTTGAAAAGTTTGGTTAAACTATTGTGTTTCTTAGTAACCATCTCACATACTTAGCTTTATCCATAGTATGTATTTTCTTCAACCTTAAATTATAAATAAAAATTTTGTTGGTACGATTCAAATATGTTACCAAGTCCGAGTGGGAAGCAACCATTGGATTTACTTTCTAATCACAGCATTCATAACACACTATAATTGAGATTCTAAATGGAATTTTACACATACGTGTGAAGTTGATCTATATCAAAGTGACCAAAAAATTTCTTAATCAAGAGGAAAACACAGAGGCAAATCCCCATGTGCAGTGGCGGAGCCCGGATTCTAAGCAAGGGAGCGAGATTGGGAAAATTAAAGGGCACTTTCCAAAAAAAAGGCAGAACGAAGAATCGAACCGGGGACCTCCCATCCAAAATAAGGGGCAACCACCACCCTGCTATGCACTCCTAAGATATGTACTTATGAACTAATTAATATATATTTATTTTTATTATCCATAAAAATATCCCATATTTAATTTTTTTTCTCCCAAAAAGCTGGGGGGTCAATTGACCCCCTTGCCCCAACATGGCTCCGCCCATGCCCATGTGTCTTGGTATAATAAACCTTTGGTAAATATGAAAACTTTATTAGGGCATAATTAGATAAGAAGGCAAGGCACTTAAATTTGTCGCTAATACTCCTCCTTGCAGTAGGACCTGAGAGAACATTTGAAGTCTCATCAAGTTGCTTCAGTTTTGGCTTGTGCACTTCTCTGTGTGTGTGTGTATATATATATATATATATATATATATATATATATATATATATAATATATATATATATATATATTATAATATATATATATATGCATGCTAATGCCATGGCCTTATCATAAATTCCTAATGTTCCCCACCTTGTTGTATGCAGCATCAGGAAGCCAGTGCTAACAATGGCAAGCAAGAACAAGCCAAATGAAAGCAACATTGCATGCTAATTGTATTGAGTGCATGTGACATCCATGCATAGTCTCAGTCGAATATAAATGGTCGGCATTCATAGTTGTCAATTATTGACCCGTGAGTTGTATAATGCATTTGATGTCGGAAATCTTTGATAAAGCTTTAACATATATTGAGTTGTTTGTTCGACACCTCTTCAGTAATCCATCGGACCCAGGCGATTGTACGTTTTTAATGGTAAATTCGAGTGGAAAATGCCATTGAGTAGCAATTTTTTAAGAGGAGTGGAATAGAGTAAGATATTTCTGAAGCAAAATGATAAGTGTCTTGCTGCAAGACACTTATTATTTTGCCTTGTTTTCACTAAAAAATTATAATATTATATTTTTAAATTGGAAAAAATGGTAGAATTAAATTGTGGAAGCATATTAGAAATTATAATTTGTATAAAATTATCTTTTTATGCATAATTTATCACATTTTAAAAAAACACATATAATATGTACTCGCAGATAAGGTTAATGCAATTAAGGTATCATTTAATACTTTGTCAGTGTAGCCGACGAATATTTAAGATTAGCAATTCATAATTAAGTATAATCATTGAAAAATTTGTGATTTTAAATCATAAAATATGCTAATTTATGATAAGGTAAGAGATTTAAGAGTGTTTTCAAGTAAGACATATATCATTACCCATTTCTGAAATAAGGTAGCTTTTTTCAAATAAAAATTGGAAAGAAGTAAAATTTATCTTGAAAAAGTGGAAAAAATTGAGAATACTAAAAAAAATCCCTATCTACTTAAAGAATGGGGCCCAAAAACCAAGGGATTGTGGCATAGTAATAGCTCACTTCGTCCCTTAACAAATTGATCAGGGGTTCGATCCTTGACCTTTGAGAATGGAGAGCAATTCTTGGCCAACCCTTCACCCTCAAGTGAAGCTAGCGGAGCAAAGAGATTAGTCACTGCGATCGTCGGTAGATACTGTTGGTCAAACAAAAAAAAAAAAAAAGAACGGGACCCAAAACTACGATATTCTCTTACACTTCGGCATGCAAACTTTATACCTTTCCTCGTGCAAACCGTCAAGAAACCTGAAATTTATACTGCAAGTCACTAGAGAAATACATGAGAAGATATGTTCGTGCTGTAGAAATTTAAATATACCCATGATCTCCTATGTACACCGAACTTAAAAATCAGTTCAAAAAACCTGAAATTTATACTGCAAGTTACTAGAGAAATATACCCATGAGATGAAAATCTCTAAAAAGGGGGAAAAGGGGGAAAAAAAAAAAAAAAAAAGGAAAGTGAGTACATTCAGTTCATTCTACACACAAGGCATGCACTTCATACAACGTTTACCCATCTACATACAGACGCAACATTTACAATTTGCATATTTGGCACTCCATTAATCTCTAACATGAACCACCCAATACTATGCAATAACTAACATGCAGCAGAAGATCGGGCAAAAGGGCTGCAAATACTCCGACCTGTATTAGGCGGTCCCGCTATGGGGTTGGCTTTGACAGTCGCGGCGTTGATCTTCTCGCAGGCGGGGCAGATGGAGAGGGTGGCGGCAGGCATCTGCATGAAGACGGTGGTGGTGGAGGTTGCGGTAGAGGTGGCGGTGGCGGTGGCGGTGCTGTTGAGTTTGAGGGCCCTGAGCTCCTGGAGCTCTCTACGGAGGCGCTTGTTCTCCTCAGTCAAAGAGTCGCAACACTTCTTAAGTAACTCACAGTCCATTTCAGTCTGCTTTAGCTTTGTTCTGGCTCGACGGTTCTGGAACCAAACTTCAACCTGCCTTGGCCGCAGGTTCAGCTGCCTCGCCAACGCTTGTTTCTCGTTCTGCTTCATTATTTGTTATATAGGCAAGTTTTAATATATGTATATTTATATGACTCATGGAAATTCATCACGAGATCGTGTGCGTGAAAACAACCCAAAATTAATAAATGCAATTAATTATGTTTTATATATAAACATTCAGCACTCAATTGATTTTTTTAATAAAAAAATTATATGATATAGCAGAGTTTTTAGCAACATAAAGAAAATTTGAAGGTACTTATGTCCATTAGCTTAACATCAAATTAATTACATTTAAAAAAAGAACCTTCTAATAGGGAAAGTGAGCATCACTATTATCCAGCATGCGTAGACCTCTATTATTCATAGTGTGAATTGTTCTGCTGGCAAGGGAGAGTGTATACAACTATTTGAAGAATTTTTTTTTGGATAGATAAAAGAATTTTACTAGTTCTCTATTATTTATGGCGTGAATGTTTGGCAAAAGCGAAATTATTTTTTCTTGAAGAAATTATTTCTCTTCAAATCATTTTATAAGATCGAAACTTTTTTCTCTTAATAAACATTTTTTAACGTTAGATATCATATTTTCAAAAAAAAAAAAAAGAACTTTAGAAAAGAAAATATCAACATAGCTACCCTCAACCATACCGGGGGTGAATATTCTATGAGTAGGAAAGCGGAGAAGACTCGAGAACTACTGCTACATATTTTTCTTGTAAACTTAATTTTTTTGTTAAAAAAAATATATTTCCTGGCCCGATGCTCATTTGTTAACAAAATTAAAATTATTTTCTAAACCCTTTTTTTAAAAACACAATTTTCCCATGATTTGTAACAAGTGCCCTGATAGATCAATAAAGATATTAGACGTTCGGACCTAGGTTAGATGATCATGCTTATTAGCTTCCATATATACGTGTTCAAGAACTCCCTTACCTAAAACTTAAAGTCAATTGGTAAAGCCACACATGAATAGTTTATACTATTCATGATTCATGAATTCCACAAAAATAATATTGCATCAGAAAAATATTTCCAACCGACAGATTTGATTCAGATAAATGGAAATAGCTTAATTAATCAAGGGAGATAAAAGATGATTGAACGGAACATACAGGATTGAGGGTGCTATGTTGCTTGAAGCTATCTTCCAACACCACAGACTGTTCCTTGGTAAGCCTAAGCTTCTTCCTGGGGCAACTGGCCTCCTGATCATCTTCATCACTCGCTCTATCTTCA
Organism: Carnegiea gigantea; assembly: GCA_029747015.1. Lineage (NCBI taxonomy): Eukaryota > Viridiplantae > Streptophyta > Magnoliopsida > Caryophyllales > Cactaceae > Carnegiea > Carnegiea gigantea. Next base: position 4,213,417 of record JAKOGI010000001.1, on the reverse strand, counting down.
CCTCCGAACCCAACTCTCTCTTTCTTGACTGTGCTCGAGTTCGAGTTGGATGATCCAGGGCTCATAGACGAAGTCTGACCACCAGTTAGCTCTTCTCCTAGACGCCTTGATTGACATTGAAGAAGAGCTGATCCCAATGAAAGAGAGGGTAACACATGATCATACTTCAAAAGTAAAGTTTTCTCCTTTTCTAACTTGTTGTACTCCTTTGGTTGATTTTGATCGAGTTTTCTTGAAGAAAACCTTAGGCCGAGGCTTAGGCCTGTCAAGCTGCAAGCATCGTTAGAACCCATATTGAGCGCTATTGTTGTATTTGAGTACTATTGTTGTATTTTTGAGTTTTGTTCAATTTAGTGATCAGAAAAATATAAAAATGCTACAAGAGGGGGGAAAACTAGTGTTTAGGGGTAAGGAATAAATAAAGGCGAGGGGGAATATGAAGGGGTGTTTTATGGGTGTGAGTAAAGAGGTGGATTTTGGAGGAAGGCATTATGATTGATGATGATTAACAAAGAGGGGAGGGTTGAAAACTACGAGCAAAATGAGTAGATTTAGAGAATCTGGTCTGTCTTTTGCGGGGATTATGTGTAATCTCTGTCACTTTTTGTCGTCATAGGTTGACCATGCCACGTCTTTGTAAACATATTTAATTTTCATGTACAAGTGAAGGGCATGGAATAAATGATGGTACGTGGAATCACGTCACGTATGAAGTGGGTGACCAAGAGTACACATAATACAGGAGAATTATTTTTGACTTTGATATCCACCCTTTCGTATTCATTTCAAATCCCTTGTTTTTAATCATTAGTAAATTTTAAGAATTTTTTTTGGGATATAATAATAGATTTTAGCAAAATAATAAATATTTTATTATAAAATACTTCTTAAGTGTCTTATTTTAACCTAAAATTATATTATAATATTTTTAAATTGAAAAAAATAATATGATCGAACAACGAAAGTATATTATAACTTATAAATTATGTGAAATAATCTTTTTATATCCATAATTTACTATCTTTCTAAAAAAACGTGCATCATACGCCCTCACGTATAGAATTGGTGCGATTAGCGCATCATTTAATACTTCATCGGTGTAGCCGACGCATATTTAGGCTTAGCCATTTGTAATTACGTGTAATCACTGAGAATTTGGTGATTTCAAATTATAAAATACGTTAATCTAAGATGATGTAAGATATTTAAGCAGGTGTGAATCATGACCCCAAAAAAAAAAAGAATTGTCTTAATTCCATTAAAAAAACAAAAATATTGTGCATTAAATAAATGAAAGCTATTTGTGATAGTGCGAAATTGTAAGTTTTTTTGTATATCCTATAACAAAATCCTATACATTAGAAAAACAAAATCTTGGTAAATATGATCCACAAATCTCATATGCCATTTGTGGATCATATTTACCAAGATTTTGTTTTTCTAATGTATAAGATTTAATAAGATTGCTCAATCTTGCTAAATATGATCCTTTTAACACCTCCCATGAGCAAAATGTTTAATTAGATTATTTATTGATATTTGGTTTTAGATGGATATCTCTCAAAAATTTATTGTTGGAATGTGATAACTGCATTTATTCAATTCACCTATGATATGCAAATCGATCATCCATTTTATTTTTATTCAGTCAATTTTGATTATGATGAATCAAAAAGAAAATTTGCAAAGACCTACCAAAGACATGACCTGGTGGCTTGTAGCTCATGATTAGTGATGTTTTAACCGTTCAACTTCATATAATTTCTGAAAGATGATTATCGATCATAAGCCAGGTGGGGACAACTTAGCCCTATCAATGTGTTCACTGTTCATCTCAATCAGTTTGACTTCCTGGTAAGCAACATGATTTATCTCCGTCCACTGAATGATTGATTATATAGACTCTGTTCAGACTTTAAAAAAATTGATAAAAAATAATTTAGAAAAATTATTTTTTTCTTGTGTTTGATTTAGAGAAAATTATAAAGAAAAAAAATATAGAGGAACGTTAGGTAAAAAAATTATTAAAAACAAATGATAAAACTTTTCTTATAAAATTGTGAGAAAAGTTTAAGAAAAATTTTCAACCTTGCCTAACATCGCATTCCTTAGATAACATCAATATGATTCAAGTAGTTCATCAATTCTCATCCAAATTCTTGTATGTTTTCGATAATCCAAACAAGAGAAAAAAAGCTCATTTTCTCCCTACTTTGTTTCACTTTTTTTTCCTTCAACTTTCTTTTCCACCAAATTTGGTCCTTAAAAAATTTGGTGGAAAGAAAAATTGAAGGAAAACAAAGTAGGGTGAAAATGAGGTTTTTTTTCCTCTTGTTTGGTCATTAATGAACTACTTAAATCATGTTAATGTCATTAAGTAATATGAGGCTGGAGGAGGTTGTGAATTTTTCTCAAACTTTTCTCGCAATTTTTTGAGTAAAATTTTATCACTTGTTTCTAATAATTTTTTCATATACTTTCCTCTATATTTTTTTTATTTGTAACTTTTTCTAAACCAAACACAAGAAAAAAAGTAACTTTTTCAAATTTTTTTATTTCCACCAAAATTTTTCAAGGTCCAACCAAAACCTTAAGGACCAAACAAAGCCATAATGTCATGAAGAATGATTAAGGTGTTAACATGGTTTTATACGTATAATTAATCCAATAATATACAGAATGATTGATTCAAAGTAGCTTGTACTGTCCTGCATGCAATGAAATTAAGTGAATTTTCTCGCACTCTAACCTTTTGACTTGTGTTTTTTATTTTTGAACTATAATTTACCGTACTTCAAACGTAAAATAAGAGATCTACCATATTTGATCTGCATCTCGTTTAGATTAACACTCATGCTCTGTTATATACAGAAGGCCTTCCAAGAACACACTTAAATCCACACGTTAAAGTCTCCTTTAATTTGTGTTTAATTCCTTCATTTTCTGTAGGATTATGCAGGTAATGACGGCTCAACCTCCATTTCACCTACTCCATAACGATCATCAATTAAACACCGACAAAAATACTGTATAGGATATTTGCTTACGTGAATCCATTCTTCTTTCATTGGGGGAAATCTAAGTTGTAATTCTCTTTTCTAATATATTTTTTAACAATAATTACAAATGAGCCAACTTAACAATTTATGAAAAATAAACATAAAATATCTTTTTTTTTTTGTTGATGCAAAATATGGTTCAATTTTTCAATCAAACAAAACAAAGTATGGTTCAATTTAAATCATCAATTATATTACCAAAGTGTATATACTTCTTTTTATGGCGCAATTATACTTTCTTAAAATTCGACTTAAAAAAATATAAAGATTTAGGTAGTGTTTGGTTGGGAGGAAATGATTTTTCTAGAAAATGATTTCGCAATTTCTAGTTGTTTAACACAATAAAAAATAGAAGACCATTTTCCAAGGAGAATGATTTTTCCCTCAATTGAGGAAAATGATTTCCTTTTTGAGAAGATAGGAAATTGATTTTCTTTTTTAAACTCTTGGACGATATATGATCAGCCAAAATTTAGGTACAAAATTTGATTTCAGCGCTTTCAATAGAAACTTGTCTATTCGATAGGAAAGATCAAAATAAATTCAAATCTAGATTTTGAGTTTAAGTTTCTTTTATTTGGTTAATATTTTTATTCACCACGATAATTTAATCGACTTTTTTTTGCCATTAAAACAATTCAGCTGACTTACCACTAAAACAATTTCAATGGTTTGGATCGAAGTTTGGTCATCACATATAAAAGATTAAAATAGGCTCAAATTTAGATTTTGAGTTTGATATTTTTTCGTTTGGTCAATATTTTTTTCCACCACAATAGTTCAATTGATATTTTACACCGCTTAAATAATGCAGTCAATATTTTTAACTGTTAAAACATTTTGGTGACTTTTTATCGTGATATCTTTTGGTGGCGTTACACTAACATTTTCGGGATCTTGTATTGCCTATTATTATGTAATTCCTTGCGATAAAAGATTTCCATGTGTAATCATCACTTGCAGGGGTTCAACGCATATGATAAGTGGGAATATATCCATAATCATTGTTCTTATGGAATTTGTCTCATAAATTAAATACTGTTAACCATTATCTCGTATTTTCGTTAAAAATTCTTACAAGAAATTTCCAACTTTATGAAAATTATAATGGATGATGTAGGAACATGTGTTAATTGCAAATCTGCGTGCGTATATATACTCATATCTAAAATGTTGAAATTTATGAAATAAATCCAAATTCAAAGCGGCAGCATATTTGGACGAATCGGCCTAATTTTATCAGTGACGCACATAATCTCGTCTACGATGATCAACATTGGAAACAAATAAATTGTGGCAATAAAAAATAAGATTGAGATTGACTTTATTTCACGTTATTATATTATCATGTGAATTTTTATGTCTTATTTCATAAAAGATGGCTCATTTTAAATGCTTCGATTTATTTCGATGGCGGAAAATGAGGCAATTAATGGAAGAAAGAAGAATTCATATGCTTCTAATATGATTGGGACTCTTCTACTATCGATGGCCTATACGATAATCTGTATATATACATGTCAATCAATAATCAAGTGGCGTGAACAATGTCGTATACACAGTACATATCATATTTTTAGAGACGTCTGATAAAATTGGAGATACACAATATAGATCGTTGTGAACTGGGTAATGTAAGAGCTCAATTACCTGAATTTACCCGATCCAAAAAAAATCAGATATGATCGAGAAATTTTCGTCTAAATATTAAATCCAGACACAATATTTTTACATGTCTATTGTTCAAATCTGATTTTGACCGTAACTTACACTTGTTCAAATTATCCAACCCTCGAAACAAAGAATATCAGATATCAATTTCTTGTTCAAATTTTAACATTATTAAATTTGTCCGACTCAAATTTCACCGAATTTGAATCTTTGTCAGGGCTATTTAAGACCCATTCATCAACAAATAATAGTGGAAAGTGTGGAACGGACAAATGATTCTGTATAATGGGTATTGGATTCCTTGGAAGATTGGAGATGGGGAAGATGATTATGGATCGCAGAAGTTGGGAGAAAAAAGAGAATGATTAGAGGGGGGATGTAGGGGATCTAGTTGGAGATAAGGCTTCCAATGTGTTTGGCTTTTTGAGCCCCCTAACCGACCAATGCTGGTCACATTTTGTCCTTCTTTGACTTTAACTGCCATACTTCTATTTTTTTTTTTTTAAAAAAAATTGTTCTCAAATGTCAAGCAATCTATATGCTTTTGTCCCTAGCATTTTTTTACTCTTAGTCATTCTATTTGTTAATCTACCCCTGCACAGGATTATCTTTAGAACAATGATTTTTATTCACCATAGCAAAATCATTACTCCTATAATTCCTTCTCTTTTTTTCCCCTTTTTTTTAAATATAAACACAGAACTTTCCATCTTATTTGTTTATGGAGTTAGTTAGAGTCCAACGATCGATGAGGGGGCAACAAGCTTATGTCATTAGTATTGAGTTTGATTCTCCTTTATTCTTTATATGTAATTTTGTTGTATTACATTTTACAACTGATTTATAAGAAAAAAAAGAACCTTAAAAGAGTTTGAAGTTCAAATGGTTAGCAGCACATAAGGTTTTTTTCTTTTTACTTTCCTTCACTTGAATGTTAGATGACGTTGGGGATTTTTTAATAATTTGAATTGCCCTGTACGGCTGTACACCTGTAATTACCAACTTTGTTTAAGAATCTCTAAAATAGCTACAAATTCTGTTAAAATACAATTAAATATTTTACTGGTAATCGAAGCTATTATGTACTTGCTAGTTAATATCCATTAAGTTAAAAATCTAATGTCTTTTTGAGGGAATCAAAGGGCAATTCATTATGTACTTCTAGTCAATATCCATTAAGCAATCTGTATGCATATTTAGTGTTGTCCAAGTTATACGATCTTTTTATTCTTCACAAGTTGTATGATGTTCTTATTCTTCTTCTTCTTTTTTAAAATTTCTCCTCCCCTTTTCCTATGGTACATATTCACATAATGACATGTAAAATTTACCTGCCCCTCCTATAACAATCATATTTGATATAAGCGTGTTTGGTATACATGACTTTTTGGATGGTCTTTTGCTCAAAATTGACTTTTTTGTGTGGTTTTGTGGTGCTTTGGAATAGCTTTTTCACCCCAAAATTATTTTCTGAAAAAACTAAAATTTGTACCTTTTTTAACTTGGTTGTTTGGGCAATGTAAAAGACTAAAACGTTATTGATTAAGTATCATACACAAAATTCATATATTCGCTTGTGATATCTCTTCGAAGTTTTAACTTGCTTCTTCAAATTCAAATTAAGTAATGATCTATAGTAATCATACCTTCATAATTTATTTCAGTGGTTGATAAAAACATAAAATGATTAATTCTTGCTAATTTTATATAGTAATATTAAATGTAATGCAAATTTTAATTCTCAATTTATCCTCCCTCAAAAAAATCATATTGAAAGAAAGTTAAACTAATGACAAATAGAAATTTTTCTAAATGAACAACAAAACAAGGTTTCATTATGGGCCTTAAACATCACATAACTTTTAATTTAGATTGAAAAGAAAACTAGATTAAAAAATAAGTTATGTGTAAATCAATCAAAAGATTTAATAACTACTAATAAAATGAGATCACATTAGCTGAAGTAAGTTGTACTTATCACGTAAATTTAATTCCTATTGAAAAACAAATAAGTGACCAATAAATTAAAATGTTCATCTTCAGTGGCAAATGAGAGATACGGGTATAAATGAAATTTTATCAAATATATTATTTAGAAATAGTTAATTTTATCAAATACTTTTTAAAAGTAGTTGATCTAAACAATTGATTGAAATAGTTAATAGTCTATAGAAATAGCTAATAGTTGTTTGTCAACCATGACTATAATAAAGAAAGCCATTTGCATGGTAGAGCTAAATTGCAGAACAGACTATCCTGCCATGCTTTTGGGCTGGACCTTGATCCATATGGGCATTTCTTTGATTAGGAGATGTTAAATTTTTATATTAATTGGGCTTTAAACAACGAGTCATGCATATAAGCTCAAATAAGGTTCCATCCCAAAACTAATTGGCAATAGGTGGAATAACTCACAAGCTTGTATACATATTGCTCAAGCCCTTTAATTTCATCAATGTGGGACAACACCCACTATCATACTCCAACACGCCCCCTCACGTGTGAGCTACTAACAAGGCTCAACACGTGCACACAATTTTAATCAAACGGGGACGGTGGTAAATCAAGATCGAGCAACTCGCTCTGATACCATGTTAAATTTTTATATTAATTGGGCTTTAAACAACGAGTCATGCATATAAGCTCAAATAAGGTTTCATCCCAAAACCAATTGGCAATAGGTGGAGTAACTCACAAGCTTATATACATGCTCAAGCCCTTTAATTTCATCAATGTGGGACAACACCCACTATCATACTCCAACAGGAGACAGACAAAGGTTCTCGCCCAAGATGACGGAACTATTGGGCTGGCCGAAGATCACAGAAGCATTGGCCCAAGATGGTTAACTAAGCCCGGCCACTTGTACTTTTTAGTTTTTACACTCCATCTTTGTAATTGTACCGGATGGTATTAGCACATTTAACCTTCATATTGATGGACTTGAGTAGGTAGCTTTAATTTTGTCAACCAAAACATTTATTGGTTTATTCCTATGAACTGACTAATATGTGTACGTTGCCTACCTAACTAATTTTGTATTCGTGTGCTTGGCAGCAGATGCGGATGAACACTGTTAAAAAAAGCCCCCATAACATAGGCCCTGTTTTTTTTCGTAGGTCTATTTTAAAATACCAACCTTAACTTACTTCAACCCACTTCAACTTACTTTAACCTACTTTCATTATTTTAATCAAGTTGAATTTATCACAAGAAAAAACTTTGATACGGGACTTTGGAAGAGCCCATCCCAAAAGCTAACTCAAGGGTTTGGAGAACCCAAAGCCTATATAAACCCCACATCAATCCCCATATGATCGATGTGGGACTCAAGTCCCATACCTTGCAATTGGACTGTAACAAACTTTAACCCACTTCAATTTACTTCAACCCATCTCAATCTAATTTAATCTAACTTAACCTACTTCACCCTTTTATCCACCTTAATTTATCTACAAAAACAACAGACCCATAGTACTATGCTGTCACTAGTCCCCTCACCATGCATCAATGTGCAGTTTTGCTGTCAGCTTCGCCAGTTTCCCTTTGCACCTCTCATTTTTTTCCTTTATTATTGGAAAGCGAGTGTAGACATTAATGCAGAGATCAATTCAATGGTCCCTAAGCAAGCGTACATATCGTGGGCTCTAAGTTGGTTAGTTGTTGTGGAAGGGTTGTTCAATGCATGAAACAGAAAATAGGTGGGTATGTATGTATGTGTACTAATAGCAGTCATGAAGATAGGATTCTCTACTACCAAAAACTTGCTCCTTTTTTCGTCCTAGTGGTTTTTTTTTTTTTTTTTTTTAAGTTTGGGTCTTTCTTTGAATATGTCTTCCGGAATACAAATTTATTTTACTATTATTGGTACTAAAAATTAAAGTTGGGTAACAGGTTAATTCGGGTTAATCCAGTTAATAAACGAATCAATTTTGAATTGTGTCAACCTTTAAAATTGTTTAAATTTACTCAATTAAAAAATAATATGTTTTCACACTAAATGATCAAATCGTGTTGACTTCGGATCGAAATTAATTCGGTTTGTATCGGGTTTGAGCATGCTTCTCTGAATAAGTTCAGGTCGAGTTCGAGTCGTAATATCATGTCGAGTCAGGCTTTCCTAGTTTAACTAAAAATTTTGTTTTTATAAAGTAATAGAAACATAGCAGTAAATGATGTTCACTTAAAAACTTACATTATTTAGGTAGGATAAAAATTATGAGACAGAAAAAGTATGTAGTACGTACTGATGGTTTAATCATAGAGTTGGGAAAAAGGTTGACCAATTTAAAAAAGGATTAATTTCGTATCGACCTTAAAAATAGCTTAAATTTGCTCAAAATGAAAAAAATAACATATTTTCACTTTGTACAGTAAAATCATGTCGACAACGGGTTGAAATTGATTCGATTTGGATTGGGTTTGTGTTTTTTTTAGTAACTTCATGTCATGTTAATTATTGTAATGGGTCAGGCTTTCTAGCTCTATTTATGCCCTGTTCTTTTCGTTGGTAAATCTCAATTTACCAATTTCAATTTATTTTACGAATTTCAATAAAAAAATGTCAACTTCAACCAATTTCAACCAATTTCAACCAACTTCTATCCATCGTATAAAAAATATAACAGCTTCAACTCACTTCGACCTACTTCGACCTACTTCGACCCACTTCAACCTACTTCAACCACACAAAAAAAAAATACTCACTTCAATCCATTTCAACTAACTTTATCCATTTCTCAACCCCTATTTCTCAACGAAAAGAACAAGCCCTTAATCATGGGTATTTGTCAAGCTTGAGCAAAGACAAGCAGCTAAGCCAACAACCTTCTTAGTGTGCATCTGGATGTCCTCTGTACACCATCCATTGGCTCTGTTGTCTGGTCTAAGGGGCTGTTTGTTTTCAACATTTTGCACCTGTTATCTGCTCCAACCTGCTCGAAGTTGCTCCAATCTACTCAAATCTGCTACATGCTAGTCAAACCTACTTCAACCTGCTCAAACCTGCCACAACCTGCTCAAACATGCTCCAACCTGTTTTGACCTGCTCCAACCTGCTCTAACCCGCTCCTACCTGCTCAAACCTTAACGAGAAAATGTGTGGAGTATTAAAGAACATTTGGAAGATATTAAAGGACAAGATGTCTCAAATGAATAGAGAACAACAAATTGATATAATTATATCATATTGCGCGTTACACAATTTCATCCGAATACATGAAAAAGGGATATCAATTTTACCGAGATCAACAAATATTACAATATCCCTAATATTGGGTTGTATGATGCGCGAAACAAGCAAGCAATGGATGAATGTAGAGATGCAATAACTAATATGATTTCAACATCGAGAAACAATAATTACAATATATGCTAATTTTAGTCATAAAGAAAAGCATATAGTTATCGTAGACTAACGTTCGGTAATGTAGTACGATGACATTTAACTTTTCTATTACATTATTTTTGTAAATCTATTATACAGTAATTGTTACAAAAATGTGATGTATTCAACATAAATTATCATCGATAATCATAACTTTAGAGGAACTACAACAAAAGCGCTCCAACCGACTCCAACCCGCTCCTACTTTCAAATTGCTAGTCAAACCTGCTCCAAGTTGCTTCAACCTGCTCGAACCTACTCAAACCTGCTAACAGCTCTTCTAAAATACTGAAAACGAATAGACTTTAATTTGACTCAACTTACTTATCTGCAACCTTCATAAATTTCACAAAACTAAATGCACGGATGAAATTGGCTGAAATGCAAATGAGCTTCATTCCATGCCGACACAAATTTGTACTTGATGCAAAACATGTGTTTTGTTCGTAATAAGAGTGAAGGCCTTGTTTGCTTGATAAAATATGTTTGCACGTCAAATAGTGTAAACTTATGGTGCAAATGAAATTATGTGCTTCTAGATGTTACTTCTGCATTGCTTTTACGTATATTTGTCACAGAGGGTCTCTATGCTTACGTCATTTGGGAAAATCAATAATTCCGGAAGTATAATTAAAACTTTGGCCGAGTTGCCCTAATCCTCTGACTCACGTGTGACTGTGTGAGTGAGTGGCACTCACGTTCGTTCAGAAGCGGCTGCGTAGTTTGTTGCGAGGGCACTACTTCTGGCGTCAACAGTTACTCCCAAATATAATGATTAGATTGAAATACATACAAAATCTCTTTGCTCTCCACTAAACTTACCCCTTAATTTGTTTGGATTAAGAGGCGAGGGGTGTAGGGGAGTGAAGTGGAATATTTAATTCTCATTCACCTTTATTAACTTCAATTTTATGCACTCCTGATGCGGAAGCATCCAAGATTAATTATCGGGGAAGATTTTTAACAGTTCTTTCCCTTGCTTTATATTGTTAGAAAATATGATTTAAAGTTATTTATTTATTTTGTTTTAATCTTATTAAATAGTGTTTAACCAAATTATGGTTAGATCTTTCGTAACTCCTAATTTATTTTGAGGCTTAAATTGTTTGTAATTACTCATGGTCTTGAAGTTGATAGTTTTGACTAGCTTTATTATACAATGATACGTAGCTTGCGATTCATCATTTCTTTCGCTATAAAAAGATTCTTTTGTAGGTTGCAATGGGGATGAGCTTGGAATAGTGGAAACATAGAGTTCTAACATTTTTCCGCCATCCCTTGGAAGAAACGTAGTATTGATAGTTGACTCATATTATTTTACAATACACTTCATTTTATCTTTTATATATATTTTGAGCATTTGGATGAGAGGTGGTTTGGGATCCAAACAGGACCAACGATTGTCGAATCTTGGGAGGAGGCCACACTTAAATCAACAAACTTATCGACACAGTTGGGGGCATTTCTTCTCCAAAGAAACCGCTTTGGCGTGCTTCAACTCGAGCTACACCTAAACTTTATATATCTTCCTACCCTATCTCATATATATATTTTTATCATATTCTAATTCTAATACGTTGATGTGCATGTGGATGTAAACTTGATGCATTATTGATGTTCTTATTGTACTTTTATGTCGATACGTGTGTAGAAGGCAAAAATTCTACAACAAATTGGATGATACCACGTGTAAAAAATCGACTAATTACATGTTGTCATATGTCACGTTGACTTTGGTGGACCCACTTGATCAAAATTAAGTTCAGCCAATTAAAAGCTACCACGTGGCGTCGATGATGCAGAAATTAGTAATTATTTTCTTTATTTAAAAATAAGAAATAATAACTGGGCCTAGGCCCAAAATCCGCTCTAACCCTAGCTGGCAGAGCCTATAAATAAGAGTCCTTCTCCTTTATTTAGAGGATTCAGTATTTGCAGAATTTAGAGCTAACACGGTAAGGAGCATCCTGCTATCAAGCGAGAATGATCAAAACTTACAGAGTTTCAGAAACTACAATCAACCACTTGCAGATCAAAATCAAGAATAGTCTTCAGAGTTCTTCAGCTCATTTGCATCAACTGAGATCAAGCATCACGCCCTCAGAGTATTCAAGTCATTAGGAGATTGAATTAGAGAATTATTTTATTGTATTAAATTCAAATATTGTACCTATACACTACATCAATACAAGATTAAATTTGTTTATATCAATTTTCTGTCTAATTTATTTTAGGCACGAAATTTGTGTCTACCATGTGATCCTATTTTTGGATATGTTGAATCCCAAATTAATAGAAAAGTTCTTCAGTGTTTTTTTGAGTGTTTTTCACAAATAGTTCTAACAAGTTTGGAGAAGAAATACTGCTATTCTATTAAATTGGGATATACATATATATATATATATATATATATATATATATTGTGTGAAAAGATGGATGTGCTTGGGACTATTGTTATTTTAGTGTAGCTCTTATATGTAAAGTTTAGTTATGCACATAGTTTAAGTTTGTGTGAGTCGTATACGATCTTGCAACATGATTGTCCATGCCGATAACTTGCTGTGATGTCAATTATGTCATGCACCTTTATGTGATGACCGGATTATTTTGATATACTCATGATAAAAGTGGTTATTTCGCTAATAAATCAAATTTATATTGATATGTTAGTCATTATCATTATGGATTCAACTTCTGGATTGATGTTTAGAGTCCCAGTTTTAAGAAAGGAAGTTCATTGTCTGTATCTTATGAATTTGTGACTAGCGATTGAAATAAAGATACATACAACAACTATTTATTTGTGGGCTTCTATTGCTATATGATATATCGTTTGAATTTTATAAGATCTATTATTTGTGTAGTTATATTTATCCTTCGAGATATACAATTAAATGAATTAATGGATATAGTCACTTTTGTAGCCTAACCCAAGAACACAAAGATAAGAGAGATTGTGCTAATGGATTGCAAAATATGATTATTAAGAGAAAGGAGTTGCCACACTTCAATATTGGTATTTGACAAGGGAAGTATTACACTATTAGATCTTTATATTTGCAACTATGCTGTCAAAATTAGAACAACTTTATACGCTGGATGACTTGGCTGCTTATTTTAATTATCAGTTTATTAATAACATGTTGTGGCCTTATATGGACCTCATTGAGAGTTTGTTGTGATTCATATGATTTATGCCGCTGGAGATTTAGCTAATATATAAAATGCAAATATCATGAGGTTTGTAGATAACTAACTACAATTATCCATGACATTGATCATGGATTTGTTTGTTTAATAACTTGGCTATTATAATTATAACATGATTCAATGGCGACCGTTTGTTTAGGCAGAAGGTTTTATGTATTTACGTGGGTTGTTTTAATTCACATGAATTTTGATTCCTCTTATTTTGATGCAGCTATTTTGAGGTCATTGAAGGCAAGTTATGGTCGTATTTGATATAAGATCAATACATACGTACTATGGAGACGTGTCTTTTATAATGACATGAAGTTGGTATTTAATTTAGATGAATATTTGATTGAGTCACATTACTATGCAAATTATATAAACGTTAATGTATTATTGCTGAACCTATAAATGAATTGATGTGACTTGATTTTGAGGGTAATGATACACAGTTATATTATAGATCAGGAACATATCTAAAATGTTATATGAGATATAATACACATGCATATAAATTGAAGTTAGATCTCTGTTCACAAATGTGGGGTGCTCTACAATTATGAAATTCTATTGTTTGTAAATAACATTGGGTTTAGTCAATTCTATCATTGTCATTGTTTCATTATGATGATCATATATTAATTTTTTAATGGAGTTAGTATCCCATTTGGTTGGAACCATGACAAATGAGTTAATGCCACAATTGTGGGGGTTCCCACATTTGATTCCTGTGTTCACATATCACGACATGGAATTTTGATGGTAAATATTTATTAAAAAAGGTCATGAATTTTATATGAGTTAGTTACATGATTAATGGATTATATTGCAGATATAAGGTATAACATATTTATTAAAAAAGGTCATGAATTTTATATGAGTTAGTTACATGATTAATGGATGAGTACTTTATGATTGAGTAACATGATACTCGAGGAAGGCATGGTGGACAATATGTTGCATTGTGATAAAAGCCAACTCACGTATATAGGTGGTCATAAATCATAATTAGTTCAGATACAAAATACGAGTGCTTGGCTTATCGACGGTATGTTGGATAATAAGGAGACTTAGTTAACCTATTATGGTTAATATTATGAGTTTGTTGACCTGATAGAGTTAATCAATTACAAGCATCCTATTATTGATGAGATAAAATCTCTTATAAGAATTGTGTGGTCTTGTGACACAGAGACATATTGTGGCCTTGGTGCGCATCAAGAGGAAGATGGTATAGTCAAATAAAGCATGCTATACATGTTATGATGCCAAATGGGCGTAAATAAAGATTTGGCATCAATACAACTACATCATTGAGATGTCTGTTATACAAAAAGAGACAACATTAAGTTGATAATATCATCGAGGAGAATGGGATTGAAGCCTAAAAGTAAGTCACCATAGTGAACACCCTTCTTCACGGAATGGAGATCCCATGAACAATGTTCAATTGGTAATAATGAAACTGTCAAATATGGGTGAATTGAAAGGGCAAGATTATTTTGCAAGTGTACGTAATTAAACGGGGATATCTCGGGTCCATTTCTAAGGTGATGAAGTGCTCTTCATGTGACATTTGAGACTGAGGTAATACTCCTCTTAATGAATCCAAAGGGATGTCTTTTGCAGGGTGATTTAGTCACATATCACCTTTAGAGGATTCACCTAAATGAGTGTGGTGGTGGGATTGTCGCTGTAGGAAAATGGGGTATTCCCTAATGACATTCATGATACCGGATTAGCTGTGCATGACCGAAAAGCCTGTGACTAACAGAACCATATTGATTACCTGTACCGTCCGTGTGATGGTTTGAAATCTAGCTACTGGGGTCTTAGTTCAAGACATCTATATGCCACTATTGTCCTTTAGATGAAAAACTACTTACACTAAGTGTAGGTTCAAATCCAGAAGGTACCTACACCTATTGATGGTATTATATGCTCATTATGTAAAAGCATTTTCCCCAGTCTTTGAAGTATTGATAACTTTAAATCATGTGAGGGATTGTTAGAAATATGATTTAAAATTATATATTTATTTTGTTTTATTCTTATTGAATAGTGTTTGACTAAATTATGGCTAGGTCTTTCATAACTCGCAATTTATTTTGAGGTTTAAATTTTTTGTAACTCATGGTCTTGAAGTTGATAGTTTTGACTAGCTTTATTATGCAGAAATACATAGGTTATAATTCATCATGTCTTTTGCTATAAAAAGATGCTTTTGTGGGTTGCAATAGGAAGGAGTTTGGAATAGTGGAGACATAGAGTTCTAAAATCTTTCCTTCAATGTATACTATTTTACAATACATTTTATTTTATATTTTATAGTTTGAGCATTTGGGTGAGAGGTTTGTTCAGGGTCCTACTTGCTGCATCTAAATAGAACCAACGGGTTGTCAAATCTTGGGAGGCGGCCGCACTTAAATCAAGAAACTTACCAGTGCAGTAGGGCTTTTCTTCTCAAAGAAAACGCTTTGGCGTGCTTCGACCGGGGCTACATCTAAACTTTATATATATCCTTACTCTATCTCATATATATTTTTATCATATTCTAATTCTAATACGTTGATGTGGATGTAAACTTGATGTATTATTGATGCTCTTATTGTATTTTTATGTCGGTACATGATCTCATTTTTGGATATGTCGAATTCCAAATTAATAAAAAAGTTCTTCACTGTTTTTTGAGTGTTTTTCACAAATAGTTCTAACATATATCACTCATATCAAAATACATCTAAACAAAGAAAAATATGGACCATAATCCTTCCCCTTCTCTCCATGACCTTCGCCTCTCTTCCCCTTGATCTCTACCATCAATCTAACATAGTGTTAGTTTT
This sequence comes from Carnegiea gigantea, assembly GCA_029747015.1. Lineage (NCBI taxonomy): Eukaryota > Viridiplantae > Streptophyta > Magnoliopsida > Caryophyllales > Cactaceae > Carnegiea > Carnegiea gigantea. The sequence continues at coordinate 4,197,266 of JAKOGI010000001.1, read as the reverse complement.
TGTTCAATCCTAAATCATGGGCGAGCAAAAACGAAAGATTTTGATATGTCCACCTGATTCGCTTGGATTCCCTTTCTTAACATATTTAAGTAAGAACAAAGTAGATCACCTACTTTTTTATTTTCAACCTACTCCCACAGACACAATCGGATCTAGCTGGGAACGTGGCAGGCTTAGCTAGTGTACGATGCCAACCGCCTTCGAAGTTCCAACCTGTTCATCTCAGTTTGTGTGTTGTTTCACTTGTTTGCATGTCCCGTTGACAAGCTCCTATCCTTATGTGATAGGGTTACTATGTCATACATGATAAGTGATCAAACATAGTCGGTGACCTGGAGTCTTAATCAAATTAACCTAGGCTTCATCGGTAAGTCACTATAAATTGGGGCTATCCCATGGGTCAAACAGGTCTAACACACATGAAGGAAGAAGGCGGAGAGAGACCAAACCAAAGTGAGCCAAGCATAATTCTGCCGAAAATCGCAACTTTATGGGACTGTCATTCTACTACGTACGTTATCGCGCGTGTTGTTTAGGCGGGTTAAGATGAGGGCACTGGTCCTTCAAATGCCTTGCTCTGTTCCCTTTTCTCTCATTCTATTGATTATATTTAATTGAATATTATATTTAAGGGACATTCTACAGCTACTCCCTTAAAACGGATTTGATGATGACTTTAGTTCTCTTTAGTAACTTAGGTACTAATGGGTTGGGGAAAAATAATTTTTCTGAAAAATAGTTTTTTAATTTTTTATTATTTGGCACAATAAAGGATGAAAAACTATTTTCTAAGAAAAATTATTTTCCCTTCAATGGAACAAAATGATTTTCTTTTTGAGAAGATAGGAAGTTGATTTTCCTCCTTCAACTCTTTGATGATATGATCAGCTAAATTTAGGTGAAAAATTCAATTTCAACAGTTTGAATCGAAACTTAACTATTCGATAAAAAAGATTAAAATAAACTCAAATCTAAATTTTGAGCTCAAATTTCTTTCATTTTATCGACATTTATCTCCACCACTACAATTTAATCGACATTTTTTGCCACTAAAACAATTCAGTCGACTCGTCAATAAAATAATTTTCACGGTTTGAATCAAAACTTGATCATCAGATAAAAATATTAAAATAGACTTAAATTCAGATTTTGAGCTTAATATTCTTTCATTTGCTCAATATTTTTTTTCCACAACGACAATTCAATTGATATTTTTGCCCCTTAAACAGTGCAGTCAATATTTTTCACCACCAGAATAATTTCAATAGTTTGGATTGAAATTTGATCATCGGATAGGAGAGATTAAAATAGGCTAAAATTCAAATTTTGAGCACGATATTCCTTCATTTGATCAATATTTTTCTCTGCCACGATAATTCACTACAAGAAAGCGCCCAGTTAGAGACCGATACTTTTCGGTCTCTAACTGAGGCAAGCTGGTCTCCAAATAATTTTAGAGACCAAACAGAGACCGAAATTCTTCGGTCTCTAAACCTTTGGTAGCAATTCAAATTTAGAGACCAAAAAGCGCATAGTGGTGTCTAATTGAGACCAAATATGGCCGGTCTCTAATTGAGACCAAGCTAAGCCGGTCTCCAACTGAGACCAAGCTAAGCCGGTCTCCATCTGAGACCAAAAAGAAGCCGGTCTCTATTTGAGACCAAATGTTGTGGTCTCAATTAGAGACCATCCACGTCGGTCTCTAACAGAGACCAATTTGGCCGGTCTCGAATTGACACCAAGTTCCGTGGTCTCCATTAGAGACCAAATTTGGATGGCTCTAATTGATACCAAAACTGTTGGTCTCAATTGGAGACCAATAAATTTGGTCTCAATTGGAGACCAATATATATTTGCCTCGGTCTCCACTGGAGACCGGTTACCGGTCTCAATTGGAGACCGATTTTCAGCTTGGTCTCCAACACAGGCTGCGGTTCCTGCCAGCCTGCGTTTGAGACCAAACTTGCATTTCGGTCTCTAACAGAGACCAGAATATCAATTTCGGTCTCCAACCTGGGCATATTGTTTGCTATATACATACCATGTAGTTCAGCATCTCTAAATTAAATCGAGATTACACAAAATGCACCAAAACATCCACAATTTCGCATTCCACGAACACAACAATTACAGAGTTCCATCGGTCACGTGCATGAAATTACAATGTGACAGAGTACGACGCTGCCTACATCTACACATAGCCGAAATTCCAATTAACATGTACATCTACACATACCTACATCTACGACGATGCCTGAGAGTTGTCGGCACGGGTGGGGTGGCCAAGCAGCCCTGAAAAGCTATCAAACCGAGCATTAAGCTCCAGCAGCCCAATCCGTTGCACATCCATCTCCTTCCTGGTAGCTTCCAACTCCGCCCTAGTACTACTCAACTCCTCCCTAGTACTACTCAACTCCTCCCTAGTACTCCTCAGCTCCTCCTCTGTCGAATGAAGTCGAGCTTGAGTCGTTTGCAGCTCATTCTGTGTCGCTTGCAACTGATCTTGGAGCTGGGTTACTATGGGAGAAGAATATGCGGAGGAAGTGCTGCCGCCACTACGCCTAGACGCGATCGGTCTCTCAAACATGGCTACCCCTCTCTTCCAAGTCCGTATATGGAGCCCTTGTCACTCCAGCCTCCACTTGCCTTGAAGAACAGGTGATCATCTGCTGCGGAACCGACTTGCACATCAGTTCCCACTTTCAGCTGCTCATATTTGTCCTGCATCGTTTCAAACAAATCAGGAAGGCAAACAAGTTACATATGCGTACATTTCAGACATCTACGTAGTGAACGAAGCTTTAATGTAATACTTACATACACACTCTGAGCGTACTCATCGCACCAAATGCGGTGACCGCTCTCGTCAACCTTGGAATGAGTGGTGACAAATAACTCAACAGCCGAAGGTCTTCTTCCCAGTTGCTTCGCCTGTCACATACACATATTTTTTTCCACATGGGCAACTTTTCAAAGTGAAGATAATATATTTCACTACAGCATGTAACTGTTTCATACCAGTCTCTGAGCCCACATTGTTGCAGATATAGACCCCTGACTGTGCCCAATCTTTGCCTTCGGCCCCTCTACCTTGTTCTTCCTGTTTCTCTCCGATCGCCTCTTGAAATCCTCATCTGTGTCCCTCTTGGTCTTCATTGCAGTGCGAATACCATCAGTCATCCAATGAATGATCTTCTCTGGAGGGTCCTTGGAGGTCTTGTGCACTATATCCTTCAGTCTGACCCGTACCTTCTGCTGCCATTCCCTTCTCACTAAGTCCTCATGCTCAGGATCCCATGTGAATCGTTCCTCCACATGCAAGTCACAATAATGAATTAGTAACATACGTGTTCATATACGTGTGTATACGTGTACAGGTATGTGCATATGCAGGTGTATGTATATGTATACACATGCGTACACATACATATATATATACCTCGAAAGAAACGGACAGAGTTCCGCCTGAAAATTGACCATTTCCCTGGCTAAAAGCCACACATTAACTCCCTGCAATAAATCAAATAACAACACACATTCCCACGCTCAACGGGCCACACGCCCGGAGTAAACCAATTACACATTTCAACGGATCACACATCCGGATTATTGGGGACGACATTCGAAATAAAGAGGACAACCAACTCATTGCACATTTATTCTTCTCTGTATGAACATAAATATGCATATTCGTATATATGTATACGCGTTTATGTAGGTGCGTCTACGTGTACAGGTATGTGCATATGCGGGTTTATGTATGGGTATACACATGCGTAGACATACATATATATATATATATATATATATATATATATATATATATATATATATATATATATATATATATATATATATATATATATATATATATATATATATATATATATATATATATATATATATATATATATATATATATATATATATATATATATATATATATATATATATATATATATATATATATATATATATATATATATATATATATATATATATATGTATGTATGTATATCGATATGTATATATGTCTGTATATATATATATATATATATATATATATATATATATATATATATATGTGTGTGTGTGTATATATATACACATACACACACACACACATATAAATATATACCTCGAAAGAAACGGACAGAGTTCCGCCTGAAAATTGACCATTTCCCTGGCTAAAAGCCACACATTAACTCCCTGCAATAAATAAAATAACAACACACATTCCCACGCTGAACGGGCCACACGCCCGGAGTAAACCAATTACACATTTCAACGGATCACACATCCGGATTATTGGGGGTTTACATTACACAAAATCGGGCAACACAACCTCATTATACATTTATACACATATGTACGAACATAAATATGCATACTCAAAAGGGGGAAACAAAACCAGTTTACATATATTGCAAATTGTACCATCCTTACCTTAAAACAATTCCACCAAAACCGCTTGTGATCCGCAGGGGCGTCCCGCCAACACGTGAAAGCATCCTTGTAGTGTGTACGAATGGTCTCGGAGATGGCTCGTGCGACATCTCGATCACCAAACCTGCGATACAACAGTGCCCACAAACTAAAGGAAATCGTATGACGTCTCGGAGTTACGAATTGTGAAAGTTACTGACGCTTACCACTTGTCCGTGTTAGGCACAAGTCGGACCCGTGTGAATGTAGCGCTACCGCCCTCTAACGGGAACTCCGGAGGTTGCGTCTCCTGGGAGTCGTACTGGGTAATGGCTCCGCTCGCCCCGTCCATGCTGACCTACTCCTACACCATGTCATGGAAATCAATCAGAGAAGTGCATGCATGCATGTAAGTACGAAAAATGTATGCCAAACAACACTAAATAGTATAGCATTAGCAATGTACGATATTGTGTTCTGAGGCTGACAACATGCATGAATACAGTACGGGAGCAACTAAAACGCAAGCTGGTGTGAATACAGGTTCCATACTAAACATAACATATAGTAGCACATGTTGACTCTACAGTTTAAACACATTTGACGTACGTAACACAAGGTCCATGTTAGAAGACGCAAACTGCGGCTTCGTCACATCGAATTGCTCTACAGGAACATTGGCTCGGTGAAGTCGCCCCCATCATCGTCGTCGACGGTATCGTCGTCTTCATCCAGTAACCCGTCAAGCGATGCAACTTCAGAGCCATCGTCGACGCCCTCAACCTCCTCATCCTCATCAGTGTCGTCCGTTTCATTCTCCGCTTCTTCGTCGATGCCATCATCTTCGTGCACATCAACATCTGCTACATTAGGCGGGTTGGCTAAATCATCCACTTGGAATGGTGCATCCTCTTCGGGGGCATCTTCTATTTAGAGGAAAAGAACCCCTTGACCTACCTAGAGTTTGTGACTTATTAGTCACTTATGTGTTGTTGATTGGGATTGTACATTTGCAGTCCATTACATCATTGATTCATAGTCATATTTATTGTGACTTGTTAGTTGATTGGATCTCGTAGACATACTTCCCCAATCAACCACGCTTTTTGAAGCAACTAAATCATTCATATAGACATCCCCACTTCAATCCATACTCAAGCCACCACCCATAAAACCCAAAATCCTTACCTTGTTAGCTGACTTTCACAGGTTCTTCAGAATATGAATGCAGACTAAGACAAACGAATTTCACAACAAAACCGGCACTATCGAACAAACCCATCTCAATCGAAACAAATATCCTATACTATAGCAAAATCTAAACCCAAAATTTACAAAATGAAGCAGCTGTGAATAAGCATTTACCTTCGAAATTGAAATCGGATATGCAGTTTTTTTTCACGGGAAATGCATCTCAAACAAATGCAGTTAGTGAGCACTCAAACTCTAAAAGCAGCAATCAAACCAGCTAGTTTCAAATGATGAGGTGAGATGGAGAATAACACATGAACACATCAACTGTGAGCACGCAAATGCATCTCAGACAAACCAGCAGTTAGTGAGCACTCAAACATCTCAAATACAAGTGAGGCAATTTACCAAACACCTGGCGTGCAATGCAAAGTCAGTAACCAAATGAGACAATTCCCACGAATGGGAGACAAATTAGGGCATTCCACCACACAAGAAGCAAATCAGAGGGAGGGGGAAGCAAAGAAACACACAAAACAACCCTAGAATCATCAATTGGGCAGCTGAATTTGCAAGATGCAACAGCAATGCGGCGTGTATTAGCTAAGGCGACAGAGAGGGAAGTCATACCTTGGTGGCTTGCCGGTGCGACGAACACGACGGAGCAGGTTGAAGGCGGCAGGAAGAGAGTGACCGGAAGCTTGAAGGAGGATGAGGCTGGAGTGAGGGAGATGGCAGACACCAGAGAGAGCGAAGATGGAGAAATAGGGCGTTTGAGTGAGCAGAGGTCGCGCGCGATGGAGCTTCGTTCTGTTTTTCTCTCGAAGCTAGAGACCGAACAATACTGGTCTCAATTGGAGACCGAAACAGTGAAACGGTCTCCAAATCAGAGTCCAAAGTCAAGTTTCGTCTCTAATGGAGACCAAATTTGGATTTTGGTCTCTAAAACCTAAGCCGAAAATTACAAACACTTTGTGTGGTTGGAGACCGAACATGTAATTGGTCTCAAATGGAGACCGATTTCAAAGGTCGGTCTCTGAAGTAATACCTTTTTTTGAGACCAATGAAGGGATTTCGGTCTCTGAAATAACTAGATGCTTCTGGAATATTGAACCGAAACAGAGACCGAAATCCTTTGGTCTCTAATTGAAACCGGGTGCAGATTTTGGTCTCGAAATCTGAGATCGGCAATTAATTTGGTCTCCAAAGAATTCAAATTGGAGACTGACATTTTTGTTGGTCTCTAAAATCTGAGACCGAATATTATTTTGGTCTCTAGGTGAGACCGCATAATATTTCGGTCTCCAAATTCTGAGACCGAAATTTATGTTGGTCTCAGGTTGAGACCGAATAGTAATTTTCGGTCTCCAAACTGAAAGTAATTGGATACCACATATTTCGGTCTCTGATTTCGGTCTCCAAACTAAGTCAGAGACCGGTTTTAATTTCGGTCTCCAAATTTCGGTCTCAAATGGACCGGATTCTTGTAGTGATTTAATCGATATTTTTCGCCATTTAAATAAATTAGTTGATGTTTTTCTCTTTTTCATGGAAAATAATTTATAGAAAATGTGACATAAAAAATAATTTTTTAAAGAAAAATATTTTCTGCAAAAAATGATTTTTCAGGAAAACTATTTTTCTTCCAACCAAACACATACAACCTTAAAACCAAAATAAAAACTGATTTTTAAAATAGGGGCATAAGTCGATCAAACTAGTTTGCGCAGGAAACCATGACATAATTCTCATGGTAACCATATCCTAGTAAGATAGCATCTTCCCTTTTTCTAAAATGATTAATATGAAAACAATCTTAATTTAAATTACACATAAAATTAATATAGAAGGGAGTTACCACATGCAAATGAAGAGATCTAATTACACAAACGCTTGGGAAACCGAATGTACACCTCAATAAATTTTAAAATAAAACTAATATAGAAGGGAGTTAAAATTGGTCAATATTCAGGTCTAGTGACCGGTCACATGATCTGAATTAATTTATACTCCTAGATAAATTAAAACATGATACTTAAAATTAGGGCCGGTAAAAAAATTCGTATCCGCCTAAAACTCGTAAAATCCGTCTCAATGGGTATGAGTATGGGTGGTGAAAATAGAAAAAAATAGGTATGGAACGAGTATTTATAAAATGGGTATGTGTATTAAAATTATAAAATTTTTCGGTCCACCAAAAATAAATATTCTTTTTGTAGAAAATAAAAAATATTTATACAAGTTTCAAACATAAAATACAACACACAAAATTAAAAGAAAAAGAGTAATTAGATATGTTTAATGGTGAACTCCATGGCATATATTTAATTTAGTAGTCTATATCAGAGGTGCATTAGTTGAAGAATTGATAGATTGCAAGTTCGAAAAAGTTAGAACTTTTGCTGATGTGCAAGTCCAGCCATATACACACATTCCACTCATGGGCCCCTCATTTCACCCCCTTCCTTTTGCAACCAGCATTTCTTGCTCTACGCCACGCAAGTAGGCTCCTCTACTCATGCCTGCCCGCATTCCAACTTTGGCTTGTCTTTTTGTGATTATTTTATTTTTTTATATTTTTTTCCTTTCAAAAATATTTGCAGGTGGTCGGACAAAAAAAGTTGTACGTTATGAGGTAGGTCTATGGTAAATATTTCATTGGGTGATTCAAATTAGAGTTCTATGGATTGAAAAATTGAAGGAATGTAAGTTTCAAAAAATGAAATCTTTACTAATGTGACAGAGTAGAGTTCTAAAATTCGGAATTCATATTGGTAATGCTCTTAGAGTTCAGGATTCAAGTGCCACCTCCAACGCCTATGTGTCAAGTTCTTATTTGATTTTATTCCAATTTTATTCACTAAACAGGCCTCTGGGTGTTTTCTTTAGTTAATAAGAAATGAAATCAATTCAATTCATACTCAAAAAAATAAAAATTTGATTAGAAGCATTTGAACTAAGGTCTTGTTCGGCAATGGTCTTTTGAATAGCGTTTAGCGTTTTGATAAAGTTAATACACTAATTAGTCAATTTTTAGGGCAGTACTCCACAATAGCGTTTAGAGTAGTATTTAATGTTTTGACCATGTCATGACACTAACTAGTTAGCTTTTAGGTCGTGTTCTGCAACGACGTTTTGGGTAGCATTTAGTGTTTTGATAAAGTAAATACACTAACTAGTTAATTTTTAATGTTTGATATATTAGTGTTTTGACTAGCATTTCAAGTAGAGTTTAGCATTTTAAGTAGCATTTTTGAAAAGTTAATAGTATTAACGTTTGACATTTAAAAGTAGCGTTTCATATTTTTTAGCCAAAAAATATCCTTTAAAAATTTTATCTTTGGAAATTATCTATATCCTCTTATGTCAATTTACATTAATCAACTAGCATAACAGCTAAATTTACCGAATACATTAGTTTCAACAGCTCATCTAAACAGTTATCTGCTAACAGCTAAATTGAAAACGTTGTCCTCTATCTAAACCGTTATCCGCTACCTAAACCGTTATCCGTTACTTAAACAGCTAATTTTATTGAACAGAGTCTTAGTGTTCGGTAACGTAGTATTTGGATTGGCATTTCACGTAGCTTTTTGCCATGTTTGGCAACAGCGTTTAGTATTTTGACTGAATCAATGCACTTATCAGTGAATTTTTAGTGTTCGGTAACCTAGCATTTTGACTAACATTTCAAGTAACGTTTAGCGTTTTAAGCAGCATTTCTGAAAAGCTATCAATATTAACTTTTAATATTTAGAAGTAGCATTTCATATTTTTTTGCCAAAAATATATTCTTTGGAAATTTTATATTTGGAAACTGTCTATATCTTTTTTGTCAATTTATATTAATCAGTAAATCCAATAGCTGAATGCATCGAACACATTTGTTTCAACTGCTCATCTAAACAGTTATCCGCTAACAGCTAAACTAAAAAATACTATCAGCTGGTTGAACTGCTATCCGCTATTTTAACCGCTAATTTTGCCAAGTAGGGTCTTTATCATTTCAAGCAGCAATTCCGAAAAGTTAATAGTATTTTAGATTTTTTAGGTCAAGAAATACCATTTGGAAACTTTATATTTGAAAATTCTCTATATCTTTTTATGTCAATTTACACTAATCAACTAACCTAGTAGTTAAATTTACTGAACACATTTTCTTTTACCACTCATCTGAATAGCTGTCTGATAACCACTAAATTAGAATGGCTATCGGCACTCTAAACAGCTATTGGCTACCCCAACAACTAAATTTACCACGTATAAGTATCATTTAGCATTTCAATCAACATTTCTAAAAAGTTAATTAATATTAACTTTTGGCGTTCAAAATTAGTGTTTCGTGCTTTTTGGCCAAACAATACCCTCTAGAGATTTTATTTTTGAAAACTATCTATATTATTTATGTTAATTTATATTAATCAGCTAATCCAATAGTTAAATTTACCAGACAAATTTACTTCCACCGTCCATTTGAACAGTTATCTCCTAATAGCTAAGTTAAACTGCTATTTGTTACTTGAACAGCGATCTACTACCTAAACTACTAGTCGCTATCTGAAAAATTAATTTTGTCAAATAGCGCTTTAAAATGTTAAGTTTGAACTAACGGGGTTTATTTTCTTCTTCAGTCAAAGTAAACGTCATTTACAATTTCATAAACAATAGTTTTGTATACTGAATCACACATAAAGAATAATGATGCATCACTAATTCTGTCCCCAAAAAAAAGTCAAAAAATCAAATAAGACACATCTAGAAAAACAAATTAAGACACATCAAATGAGGTAAATAATCAAGTAAGCTAAATAATCAAATCCTAACCTCAAAGGCTCACTTTGCTTGAGGACTTAACACCGAATTTGCTGCCATTGGTCTTTGCTCATGCAAAGACTCCTTCCCTTTTTTCCTCCTAAGAAAAATAATAATACAATCCGTTTCATCAATTGAATGCACATTATTTAGGGACAAAGCCTGTATTATGCTCCTGAGGGTCCAATTCTCAGAAGTTATATATGTATATTTATATTAAAAAATAAATATATTATAAATATATATAAGAGTATATAAGAATTAATTGTTGGACAAAAATTTGTTCCTTAAATGCATTTTATTAACTTTAAAGTTGAAATAATCTAATCCAAATAAACTCCTTTAGACTTTGTGCAGTTGATAAGTCTCGACCTTCAATTGGTTCTCTTTTATTCAATTAATCTATTATTTTATAAGTAAATGATCGTTAATTATATTGAGTTCTACGGTCATTAACAATATTAAACTTCAATGTAAAAATTAAAAGTTCTTATTCAGCTCTTTTACTCAACTTCTCTTATGTTTTAAGATTGGAACAAATACTTATGTGGTTTTTTTCATAAAATTTTTTATTAAGGGTGTGTTTGGCAGGGGTGAAAATCATTTTCCTGAAAAATGATTTTTTCATTTATGATGTTGGTAAAATAAGAGGAAAATTTGTTTTTAGGAAAAAATCATTTTCTTTAGAATGAAGGAAAATATTTTCACTTTAAATAGAGTGTAAGTTAATTTCACGTTTTTTTTGTTCTCACACGGTCTCATACTCTTTCTCTCTTTCGTGTCTATTTCCTCCACATATGGTTCGAAGATGAAGGAAAATTATTTTTAGCTTTTTTGTTCAATTTTTTGCTAATCAAACTCATTCTTCAGAAAGTTTATTTTTTCTTTTACCAAATAACTAAAAATATGAGCTAAAAATTATTTTAAATGAAAAATTATTTTACATGAAAAATTATTTTACATGGAAAATTATTCTAGGAACATGATTTTCAACTCTACCAAGCACACCATAAATAAATAATAGAGATGATTCATATATTTAATTTAGCTAATGGAGTTGCCTTTTTGTTTTCCTCTTTTTTAATCAAATTATCACAATCATCTTTTTCTTATTTTTTCTTAGATTTTTTTTTTTTTCAAGGCGATAAGATGACTCCAATTAAACAACAAATTTTCACTTAGTTGTTTGTTTAGTCATTTATCTGTATACGAGTTAGCTCATGACCATACAAAGCACATTACTTAATCTAGTATTTTAATTAAAAGCAAATTATCAAAAATTGTATTTCAAGTTTGAAAAACTGGCTATATTAGCTTATAGCTATAATGGCAAACAGCTATTTAGTTATGCATTAAAACACAAGTTCATCAAGGTGGTTGATTGAGAATAAATAGAATAAATTTGACGGGATTTTTGTTACAATATATAGGGGAAAAAATTTTAAATTCAAGTGGGTTTTTTAGTTAAATGACCCATTTACTCAAACAAGGAGATCCATTGATACAAAAAAATAAAAGTAAAAACGAAAAGGTAATTAGCATTGATGTTAACTACAAAAAACCTCTTAGTGTGAGTTCCACTTGTGTGGCGTTTGGGGGGAAATTTCTTCTGTGCTCCTAGGATTACATGCTCTCACTGCCCACGTGTCTATATTTTTCAAGCGTATATTTATCATATATTAATTTTTTAATATATATTTGCTGATGTGGCCCTTGAGAGTATGTACTTCCAAGAATATGATATACATATTGCGTTTGGGGTTATTCAAATATAAACGGATTTATCTTTGCAGATATCACTATTTACAGAGAGATTGATTTCAATAGACCCATAAAAATAACATTGATCTTTAAATGTAATAGAGAAATTACATTATGTTGTCTCTAAGAGTTACATGTTGATTTTGATGATAACAAATAATATAATTAGTGTTAAAAATGAAATGGTGAAGTAACTTGATGATATAGCTATCCTATCTCACATATAATATTTATAGTTGGTCTACTGTATTTTATTAATATTGAAATATATATTTTGGACCTACTTATGAGTTTAATATATATTATGGAGTTTCATATTTATTTAAAAGTTATTGAGTTGATTGAGTCATGTGATATATGATCACATGATGATCTTGATTTATCTTTTTCTTGCATGAGATTATGTAGACGCTTTTTATGACATAATTTCCATATCATATTTTGTGAGATATAATTATGGATATGATTTGGGCTACTTGATTTAATTGGACATAATTTTATTTGGACCAAATCTATTTAAATTGTAACATGAAAAGATTTACAAGTTACTTGTTTGATTATATTGTGGAGTAATATCTTCAAAATATCCACTAAGAAACATGTTAAAGATTTTGTCATGGACATATAACTGAAGATTTGATCTCATATTAATATTGGATATTGAAGTGAAAAGGATAAAATCTCACATAAGGTTCCTTGTAATATTTACTGATATGGATTAATTTTAACAAGTATTATGACATTGCTTGATCTACTAATGAAGGAAAATTTTATCCAAGGCACATGATTACATTCTCAAAGATTATTGCCTTGTTTATGAGAATTAGAATTTGAATCATCTTTCTCATTTTTGTTAAAGGATAATTAATGAAATTATTGCATGTGGTATTATCTATAGAAGATACCTTTGTTAGGCATGATTTTGGAAGTGTCAAATGTTTCCCATTTCAGAACAAAGTTATGGCTTTGTAAAAGGATGGCTTTGAAAAGCTAGCATACATCTAATGGATTACGGGCGTGTTCGGCAACAGTATTTTGGATAGCGTTTGGCCTTTGGACTAAGTCAATGCATTTATCAGATAATTTTTAGTGTTATTGACTAGCATTTTAAGTAGCGTTTAGCGTTTTAAGTAGTGTATATGAAAAGCTAATAGGCATTCAAAAGTAGGTTTCATATTTTTTGGCCAAAAATATCCTTTGAAAATTTTATCATTACAAATTATCTATAGCCTGTTATGTCAATTTATATTAATCAGCTGACCCAACAGTAAAATTTACCGAATATATTTATTTCAATTGTTCATCTAAACAGCTATCCGCTAACAACTAAATTAGAAACACTATCCGTTACCTAAACAATTATCCGCTACATGAACCGCCATTCGCTACTTGAATCGCTAATTCTGTCGAACATGGCCTACAACTTTCTTATTTAGAAGATTAGGGCATTGTGGCTAGTTGGAAGACTTTGCCTATAAATACAAGTCTAAGCAAATGATGAAGTCCCAGAGCATTTGGGAGAAGAATATTGAGATAACACTTTGAGCTAGAACTTGCACATTGATTTGATCATCACTTGTAACTCATCTTACAAGGTTAACTTCTTGTAAAGAACCCTACAATTAACAAGCTGGGGAGAGGTTACTTGGTTAACTAAGTATTGAGTTGGCAGTATTTGGTGAGTGACTTAACTTAAGGTACTTAATTAAGCGATAGATAGAGAGAGATGTTGTCACGATCGAATAATTGATCGTAAAAGTGTTTAAGGGAGTACTTGTCATTTTAAGAACTCGAGTGTGTAACTTCTTAAATGAGCAAGAAGTAAAGCAATTCAAATTCTAAGGAAAGTAGAGTCTTAGGCAATGATTAATTATATTTGAAAGAACCAATATTATAAAAATATCATTGTATTTTACCCCGTTTTTATTTTTGCTTAATTTTATAATTATTTTAATTTTTACTAGTAATCCTATTCGTTGTTGCTCTAGATGATTTGACTAGCCAGCTGAACTTTCACATTACGTGGGCGTTGGATCATGAGCAATCATGGGATCATCCCTAGGATACGATTGAGTGACGTGGAGACGTCGCCCGCGTACGTTAGCACAAGTGTTTGAATTCAATCTACCTGACGTTCATTCATATCCCTCAAAATATACTTCAGAAAACATGGGGGCAAATTAAACAAATTTGGTCATGTAATTTGCAAAATAAAAACATGAACAAAAATAAAAATAAAAAAATGGACCAGGCCAGAGGTTCCGTGTCCAGGGGGTTGAGCTATTAAATGGGCACGCTGCTCTCCTCTTTCTTCGCCACACTCAAACCGCTCTCCTTCTCTGCCCACACCAAAACAAACACAGCTCTCTCTCTCTCTCTCTCTCTCTCTGTGTCTCTCTCCCTCCCCCCCCCCCCGCCTCCTGGTGATTCTGCTGGGTTGGGACTTCGGAGTTGTTGAACAAAGAAAAGGAAAAGAAGATATAATTAAGGCTGGCTAAGATGATCAGGGGGAGCTTTGGCCTTCGTCATTTAGTCCCCTCTCTGTCTCTGAGATTCTCTCCTTATCCTAAGGTCTGTTTCTCAACCCCTTCATTCGTCAATTAAACATCAAATTCCCAGGTAAATTTCCTTACCATTTTTTTAAAAAAGGTACTACTTTATGAATTTGCTTATTACGCAGCATTACCCACCATTTTTGGCCTAATATGACAACCATATCAGCTCAACCCAGCATCTGTACGTTCGCGTTTGATATCGATCAGTAATTGAGACAATTTTTCTTAGTTTTTTTTGATTTTTTGTATAATAAAAGAACTCTTAAGATAAATCTTAACATGGGTCATCTAAAGGATTACTGTAATATAGTTGAATCCAATGAAACCTAACGAAAGTTTGAGGAGAAGCAAAAGCCAGGAAACAATGAAGCGTGCATGATGCTATAAGCGTATCTTTCTCTCTATAGTACATTCTGTATAGGGTGACCAATTTCTAGGTACTAGTGAAGGGGAAATATTAATATATTAAGAAGGTGAGCTATTGAAAATAAAGTTTGTACAAATTGATTGTCACATCGTTTTCTTTTCCATTAGACCACCCAAATATATGTTAGCAGCCCATGTACTCTTAATAAAGAAGTCTTGCCAAAACATTAATTAAAAAAAAAAAATCCACAATCGATTATCTCGTTTGAAATTGAAGGTAAGCGCTCCGTTGAACTATAGGGGCGGCGTAGGTTACGGGTTTAACGGATTAACTATTATAATTATATTATAATATTATTGATATTTGTTTAACTTGAAATGAAATTCATCCTGTCTCGTAAGACAAAATAGGACGGGTCATTCCATCCTATAACCCGTTCAATAAGGGCCTGAATCAAGGGCTAAACCGACCCAAATAACTGCTCCCTAACTAAACACATGATGCTTTTCTAGGAGTAGGCTATCAAAAACAAAATAATATGAACTCGCTAACTAAACGCAAACAAAAAAAGGCAGCTCTTTCATTTTATTCTTTTTCAGGGAAACTGACGTTACAAAACAAAAAATCAAGCTCGTTTGTTTATGCAAGTGGAAAAGACAAACAAGAACTAAAATTAGAAGGGTGGCTGACACGTGCGACAGGATGAAGAAGAGCTTTTCCAGTAGGATTTGACGAGGATTTTACGTGTAGTTTTAGAATTTCTTAATCTGATTTTACCTACAGCGTGGCAACTTAATCCTTTCCGATTTCGTTTCTACCAACTTTTTGGTTTATAGTCCGCTTCTAGAAATTTGCTTCTTGAATTGCCAATTTGCCATACCCACCCGCTTTCATTTCGTTATATGCATATGTATGTGGAAATAAGTGAGGTATTGTACTTGCTCTAATCAATGTACCTCGTAACTGATTTCTTAACCAAGTCTCTGAACATTGGTTTCAAATGACGATATGATGTGCAGTACTTGAAGGCAGAGGATCAACATTTCTACACGTCCCAGGCAGCTTCCCCTGCTTACAGGTAATAAGACTTTGCCCATTTGAGGCTCCACGCGATGTGAGAAAAAGAATTGAGTATTGAAGCCACTATTATTCATTTGGTCAAGTTATTTGCTGCCTCATTTGGTCACCTCATACTTGACAGCAAAACTAAATAGTAAATACAAATCTCAAAATGGCGTGTGATAGGAATACCGATAATTTCTTATGTGCTCAGGAGCACATGCTCTTATTGTGCACATGTATATATTTTTCAATCACATGCGTATTTGTCATATATTAATTTTTAATATATAATTACTAATGTGGCTCGTAGGAGTATGATATGCATATTGTAATAATACCTCTTTTTTCCTCTATTCTCCGTTTTTCTTCTTCCTAAATGCCTTTAACATAATCGTTTAAAAGTCTCCATTATAACAAATGATAGTAGAATGTCTTTTTATGTTATTCTCCACTTTCTTTTTGGAGAGTAGTAGATAGGAATTTTTAATCAAGGTCCGAGAACATTAATATTTCTATAATTTACGAAGAAAATTATATATATAACGAACTTAGATAAAATCACGTGAAAGTATCCTCTTTTTAAAACTAAAGAACTCCTGAGATATATATCCTTAATGTCTAAAAACCACTTTGACCTCTTTTAGTGCAAGCAAGAAACAAAGATAATGATGTAGATAGGACTTAAACCCAAATTGGTGATAACATTTGCTAAAAACTTTATCAATTGAGGCAACTGCTATATTCATTCTACCGACTTTGTTATCCTATTACCACCAAAAACAACATTACAAATATAGGCATTCTCTTCCCATATTTTTCAAAAAAAAAAAAGAAAGAAAAAAAAAGAGGAAATCTACGGACTAAAAACAATCCTACATTCCTACTGACAATAGAGAAAAGATGTCTCTCTCCGAAGTTAGAAGAAAGTAAAAGCTCAGCGAAAATCTTGTACTTTAATAAATGTTAACGCTTTTAAATACATGGCTCAAATGAGACAGCCTCTTTCACTATAAAGTGGCAACAGGCAAAACTCTGCAGTCATGGTTTGCCTCAATTTGATAACTATAAGGTTCACCGATGATGAACATGAAAGATTAACTGTGTCTTACTTTTTCTAAACCGACATAGACATAATGTTGTTATAGGTAATGTATATCCTACACTTAAGAGTGTATCAAATTTGGTTTGTCAATAATGAGTTCACTGTTCATAAAGTAATTGGTACTATGCAGTGTTTTTGAGCAAACAGTTATGTTTTGTTTGACAGCCCTGCTGTTAGTGATGATGAATACGCCGAGATCGATTGGGACAAGGTGGGATTTGGGTTAACCCCAACAGACTATATGTACGTAATGAAGGGTACACACGGCGAGGATTTTGTTGAGGGCCAACTCAATCCCTATGGAGATATTGAGCTCAGCCCTGCTGCTGGGGTCTTGAATTATGGCCAGGTGAATACTAATGTTACTCCATCATTCAATAGTATCGTTATGCGACGGAATAGCTAATAGCAATATCCATTCACAACAAGGAACTAGTAACCGAAACAGAGCAAATCACAGAAAATTTGTGCGAACAGTTTGAAACATTATGCAAAGAGAAAGAATAGGAATGATCCAAATGAACACATGTTCAATTATCAAGTTTACTTTCTGAGAACTTCCCTTGGCTAGCTACTGCATGAAATGCATCTTGACAGTTAGTGGTTTCTTCATGTGTTCAAGGGCCTCTTTGAGGGCATGAAAGCAATCAGAAGAGAAGATGGACGGCTTGTCCTGTTTCGTCCTGACCAGAACGCTTTACGCATGAAAATGGGTGCTGAAAGAATGTGCATGCCTTCCCCTACAGTCGACCAGTTCATAGATGCTGTTAAGCAGACTGCCCTTGCCAACAAGCGCTGGGTATGTTATTCATGTTTATATAATTTTGAGTTATCTAGATTTGCTCAGATTTCCTATTTCGGATGTTTGTTCTAGTTTCCGAATGTAACTCTATCTATGTTTTATGATGTTACAGATTCCTCCTCCGGGGAAGGGATCCTTGTACATGAGACCTCTGCTCCTAGGAACCGGACCGATCCTGGGGCTGGCTCCTGCTCCTGAATACACATTCCTAGTCTATGCTTCACCTGTTCGCAACTACTTCAAAGTTCCTATCCTATCTTTTCAACTACTTCTAACCCTTGGTTAGGAAAACTAGATTCGTTGCTAAATGCTTGTGCTCTGTGTTTTTTTGGGCCTTTAGGAGGGAAGTGCCCCATTGAACTTGTATGTCGAAGATGAATATGACCGTGCTTCTCGTGGTGGAGCTGGTGGTGTAAAAGCGATTAGCAACTATGGGCCGGTAAGCCATCCACTTTTCTTCTTGGCAAATTTGACCCTCGAACATTCCGTCAGGACAACTTCAGAAATTCTGTGTCTAATAATTGTCAGGCATTGCGACCACTAATGAATGCGAAGAGCAGAGGATTCTCTGATGTTCTGTATCTTGATTCTGTGAACGGGAAGTACGTCGAGGAGGTCTCTTCCTGTAACATTTTCATGGTGAAGGTATGACTTTCCTCCCCTCAAAACTCGAGTGCTGAACTGCTGATCAAAGTTCCTTCAATGGTTTGTTTGAATTTATGCATATGCTTCCACACTTGCAGGGTAATACCATATCAACCCCTTCCACAAAAGGCACAATTCTCCCAGGAGTCACTAGGAAAAGCATAATCGAAATAGCTCGTGATCATGGTTATAAGGTAAGTGGTATTCATACAAGCGTAGTTAGTTAATTCCTAGATCATTTTGCCTCATGAACACTCTCTCCGAGTTACAAGGAGCCCTAACCATTGACAAACATTGCAGGTAGAAGAAAGATCAATCCCCATAGAGGAATTGCTTGAAGCTGATGAAGTTTTCTGCACGGGAACTGCTGTAGTGGTTGCTTCTGTTGGTAGCATAACTTACCAGGGCAAAAGGTATTCACTATCCTCGCTGCTCCAAAACTTTCAACTATCTGTTCTAATTATATCTCCAAAACTTTCAAGTATATGTTGTAATTATATCTATCCATTTAACGCGAAATAAGCATATTATACCATTCCTAATTCAAGAATAAAACGAACAAATGCAGGGTACAATACTCAGTATACACTGATTCAGTGTGCGTGAGGCTGTTATCAACGTATACAGCAATTCAAAGTGGCCTTATTGAAGACAAGCGAGGCTGGATGGTTGAAATTAACTAAGCTTTGTAGTTTCAGCCAAGATCCTGTACACATTATTTATGTAACATCAGCGATCTGCAAGAGCTGTAAGGCTGATGTTTCAAGTGTGGAATGCGATATTTAGCAGTGTACGAACGAATATCCTTATCGTAATTAAAAGAGCTCTCTCAATAGTGTTCTTCTTATTGTGGACCATGGACAGCAATTATTTCAAAGCCCAATTATGCAGATGTAAAGCATGCACTTCTACGCATCAAGCTATCGCATACTGGGCAAAGCTTCGACTGAAATCAAAGTGAGGAGAATAGATGCTGTTATATACAAAATGAGAATAGCTACGACATACAAAATAAGCATCTCTACTTGCTACTGTTGTCACATATGAAGGTGTAAATGAACCACAAGAACATTGGAACTTGCACGGTTAAGCACTTTCGGCTTGCAAAATGAGAACAGCTATATACAAGAAAATAGCTACTGTCTATACAGCAAAAAAAATAAAAAACTCCCAAAAACTCATAGGGTTGCTATGTTCACTTGCATGAACTTCTCCTGCATAGGAAAAACATACTAGCATAGATCAAGAAGAAAATCTGAAACAAGGAAAAACTAGTCCATTTGTCCCATAAAACTTGTTAGGATTTTATTTTGTTGCGGTCCAGGATTATGGTCAAATACTCAAATGTTCTATTCTAAGTTGAAAAGGCAGGTTTTTAATGCATAGAGGTAGAGATGGAAAAATGCTCTCTTTTCCAAACTCCAAACAAGTTTGTAAGACAGGACTATAAACTTCAGTCCAATGGCATACAAAGATGAGGTGTACATACCTTTTCAAAGAATTCTCCTTAGTCCTCTTCACTGCTGCTAACTTCATTCTCTTCATCATTAACATCAGATTGCGGCTCCTCTTTTACGCGCATATTTTCAGCTTCAACCTTCCAATTTTATGCCCCCATCACATATCAGTATGAGACCAAAACAAAAACACAACAAAGGAATCTTTATTTGGAAGAATCGGGTGACACAGCAACTAAGATATTCAACTTAGTAGTCCTACAATTTTTCTGTGGTAAGCTTCCATCTCCTTTTTGTATTCAGCCTTCCTTATCTCTGCCAATTGAATCAACCGGGCCTTTTCCTGAATTATTAGCATCATCATCCCAGTGTCAGCACTAAATTCAACAACAATACAGGAAAAGGATTTCACAAATAGGAAGTATCAATGTTTGACAAGTTTGCTGCTACTGCAACTCACTTCATGGGACATTGCTTTCCATGCTTCTGAAGCACATTTTGATACCTTTTAATTAAAAATTAGAAACAGAAAATAATGTAAATATCAGGTAAAGGCATGATGATGCCAAATTCGTACAAAACAGTGGTACAAAGATGATAAGACATGCTCACAGCAGCAACTGCCGTCATATGAGGGTGCTCCAATTTGTACTGCTCCCTGAACTCCTCCCTTTGTTCACAGGAAGATATCACATTAGATCCTTGAACATGCTTTTTTGGCTAGTTAGCTTGGCAAATTAGTTGTTCAGGTTCAGTTGATTTTGGATCAGAGTGAAAAAGGGATGGTGGAATATTTGGGTTATTTGGATCCATGAACATGCATTTTATGGGGTCAGGGTTTACATATATTTGGGTCCGCTATCGGCTATTCAGCTTGTCCACTGACAAGAATCTGAATCAATAAAAAGGCACTTTTGTACTAGTTGGGGGGGGGGGGGTGCTGTTCATATTATGCGTCAGTTTGAGTTGGGGTTCAAAATTGGGCTGCCTGAATTGAGTTCAGATCAGGCTCCATTTCAGGGGTTGAAATACCTTTAGATGGGTAACGCTAAAACTTGATAGGTCTACACTCTACAAATGGTTCTAAAGCAAATACTTTAAAGTATAAGCAAGCAAAAATACAATGCTACATACATGAAGATGAAAAAAGCGGAAAGAGGCCTCTTTGGCTTGATAGGGTCGCTTGTGTCCTTAGCAGCTATTTTCTTCTGAGATGACATCCTTCAAAGCAGGTGAGGGGGAGAAAGTGTTATCAATGAGCAAATCTCAACTGATAAAGAAGAGATCAGAGACCATTCTTGCCCAAAAAATCTTCCCTTCCAATATGCGCGCACACCCACATACAAACATAGACAACATGAAAGCAACATTCAAACAACGCACATTTTAGATCATGTCTAAGTAGTCTTGGGAGATTCAGACATAGGTGACCTTATCATGAGCAAGCAAAAAGGTGGCTTATGGATTTTTAAAAAAAATAAAAAAGAAACTTCTTGGAAAAAGACTTAAAGGTGATTAAAAGCATTCTTATAAGACGAGAGATATAGATGATAAGTGAAGGCCATAACGAAGATAAGTGAAATATCAAATGAAAATAATGTGGAGAAACAAAGCATATGACATCCAAGTTACACAAGGGATATCGCACCAATCACTTACTTGTCAGCATATGTGGATTTGGCTTTTAATTTGCCTCCTTTTCCGGTTGACACTGCACAAATAGACTAGGTTATGAAAGTACTAATGAAGAATGCAAGCGAGTAACAATGAGGGATTCAACAGCTACCCTATTTCCTTTCCGTGTTTGTATAGTCAGAAATCACCAGCCAGGCCAACAAAGAAAATAGAAGGGAATAATTTACCATTTAGTAAGCAAAGGGAAAGCAGCTGTCCAAATCCCTGAAAGGGAGCTTTAGATATCATGTTCTTGATGAAAGATGAGACAGGATTTGTTATTGTTTCTAACTACAAATGGAATTGAATTCGAATAAATGCAGGGTTTTCAATCTAACAGAGTTCAGAAAGAAAAACTTTATCCAGACTCATCAAATCCAATGTCTAGAATCAGTGCTTGGCCAGTGGTCACCCATTTAAAGTTTTTACGCCCAATGCTGTCAATTTGGGTGGAATGAAGGTCTAAGCAGCAATAAATTGTAAGATTCAAGGGATCTAACAGTTGAAGAAACGAATGGCAAAAACTACCATGAAGCAGCAAGAAATTATAACGTACTAGAGTGCAATGACTATTGGGATGATTTCCACAGATCCTCCATCTTCTAAATTTTCATGGGAAAAATTCTTTGTTCCTCAGACTCTTTCATAGTCGTGCTGGGCACTTGACATGCAGAACATAGATGTGGGGAGCTGGCTGTTCATTTTTAACAACAAATGTTGAAGGTTTTTCCAAAGTTGCCTTGTCCAAAACCTACTGCATATTAGAACTCGATGCTAATATGAGGTATGGTGGAAACTGAGTAACTTATTCCATTATTTCTCCACAATTACTGTTGAATCATACTAACCTGCACCATAAACACAGACACCCTTCCCCCCCCTCTCCCCACAACCACCCCAAAAAAAAAAAAAGAAAAAGTAGTTGCTCTAGTCATCTTAAGAATTATCTCGCAGAGACAAAAGCTAGCAATAGAGATAGTGCATACCTATTTCAGCCAATCTTCTTCTTTTTGCACTCTGTGAGGCCTCCGGCGTCAAGGGGCTGAATGATGCCCCCTCAGCAGAAGGCCGTTTGGCAGGACCAGCACCATGCTTGCCATAAGCAACATTCAATGTAGCACTAAGAAACTCATCATCTTCCAACGGAACCTCAATGTTCTCTCTAGTAAGCAAAAACTGAACTGCATCTTCCTGAAACTCTAATAGAAAACCTGTTTGAATTAGATTCCTTAGGTCATTGACAACTGCTGGTCTTTCGTGAGGCAGTAGTCCCTCAGCGATCTCAACAGCAAAGAAATTCACAAACTCTGCGCTTGCCCTCGGATTTTCAGAAAATGACCAATCAACGAATAGCCGCTGAGATTTCTTGTCCCAATGAACGAACTTCACTGCTTCGGCCTTGATATATCTATCAGCAGTCAAATATAACTGATAAGAGACCTGAATGTTCTCATCCTTGTCAAAAACCGAGAGGCTAACCAGCGACTTTGCAGCCTCATGTCTCTCTTTGACAGGCATGTGAATCTTACAGGCAAGGAAGCCCAATACTATTTCTATTAGACCCTTTACAATCAGCTTCCCTTTCAAATCAACCTTGTCTTGCTGCCCAGAAGGTTGCATGATAGAAACACTGCATCTTACACAGTCGGAGAGTTTTCTAACCCCAAGAGCATAATAGACCTCACAGAATTTCACGGCAGGAACACAAGAGATTGCACTAGTCTTGGGGAACCAGACAAATAAAGGGAAGTCTCCAAGATTCATGAACATCTTTTTTAGCCACAGGTTGTCTGGAACGAACACACTTTCCCTGGACGCTAGAAGGATGCCCTTGTCTGGTGACGTAGCTGGTACCTTTGCTATTGCTTTTGTAAGAACATTCTCAGTTTCTGAATTCCAATTCTTAAGCATATAGCCCCAAAAAAACGAGCACTCAGCATCTGAAAGTTCCTTTGCCTCCATTGTCTCCCACAGGCTCCAAATCTGCAGGTAGTGATGCATTGAAGGAAACTCTTCCACTCCATAAGAGGCACTAAAGAAGGGGAGCAACTCTTTTTCATAGTATGCATCTAGGGGATATAGTACAGGGGCAAAATAGTGCTCCTTCAAATGAAGGACACAATGACTAGAATTGACCCATTGTCCCTCCTCAGATTCTTCCTTCACAGGTATCCAAATCTGCAAATCAACTGTTCCTGATGAATTGGGTTTCCATTGGACTTCCTTAAGAAACTGATAGATCCGCCTAATTCGAGAAGTTTCAGCAAGGAGTGGAAGAGATGCTGACAGTACATTACACACCTCCATAAGATCAACTTTCACACCAATTACCTTCAGTTGACTGAGAAAAGCAGACATATCAGTCCCATAGAACGTATCACTGATGAAAGGCGCATCTGTAAGCTCAAGCATCTGCGCCCAAGCACTCTGAAAAAGCAAAGAATTCTGCGGCAACCTATAACCAGAGCTTGTCATGAGAAGCTCACTCCTCGACATGTTTTCAATAAAGGCACCAAGACAAGGGTGGTCGTCACCATTGGCCATCAAGATCTTCAAGCACACTAGCAAGGACAGAGTACTTTCAGCAGTCAGAAGTGCACTTTCAATCGGCCCACTCAGCCCTCTACTAACGAATATAGCACCTTCTTCCAAGCTGCTCAGTGCACCCAGTAGCTTCATTTCTTCTCTAAAACCATATATTTTGATTCCATAGTAAGAATCGTCAACTAGAGGAAGATCTACAAACAGCGAGATGGATGCCCACTTTGAATTGAAAAGTATCGCTTCTCTAGGTTTTCTGTAGCCATGACGGGTCTTTAAAATTTCTTCATCCTGCAAGCATTTGCATATATCATCTAATAAGGAAGAACCCCTTCCGCGCATCTCCGACATGCAATTCAGCAGTGCAATTAAATGCTCAGGAGTCACTCGAGAAGACAAGTGTGACTTCAATTCCTTGACAACTATCTTCAACACATTCTCCATTTCCACACCAACTCCAACAGCTTTAAGTTGATCAATATAAGATCGAATTTCATTACCATAAAAGTCCTCATCTATAACTGGAACCTTTGTGATCCTTAACAGACAACCCCAGTCTGCTCCATAAAGGATTGCTTCAGAGGGGCATTTAAAACCAAGATTCGTTTTCAGCCAAGGGGTACTCTCTACCTTTTCGACAAAGGAAGTAACAGGTGACTCCTCATTTCTCAAGCAGTTAAGCAGGAACAAACCACAACTAGGGGTTAAAGATGCAGGATTATCAGGGAAAGCCAGATTCCGCACAGCAAGTGCATATACTTCTGATTCAGATTTGATACCCAATAGTTTCAGTTCATCGAGAAATGAATGAAGTTTTCCTCCATAGAACTTGTCATCAATAACATGTAGACTTGTCACCTTCAACAGAGCTTCAGCTTCTGAATCAGATTGGGGAAATACAGTATCCCTGGGAGCAGCGACATAGCCTTTGTAAGTCAACATCCATCTTCCGAGGCTTATAGTGTTTAGCCACTTCTCATCTAGCATTTTCCTCTCTTTCAAGAAACCTATGAATAGAAGAAGTGAAACAGCAGTTTTTCTGCTC
The DNA here is from genome assembly GCA_029747015.1 of Carnegiea gigantea. Lineage (NCBI taxonomy): Eukaryota > Viridiplantae > Streptophyta > Magnoliopsida > Caryophyllales > Cactaceae > Carnegiea > Carnegiea gigantea. The sequence goes on along the minus strand of JAKOGI010000001.1, from coordinate 4,171,827 downwards.
AATAAAAAAGAAGCCAGACGTATGAACAGGTCCTTAACAATGTCCTGCACATCATTTATCCCACATCGAACACCAAGGAACTTCAGCTCATCCCTGTATGAATGGATCAGGTCACCATAGAAATCCTCATCCACAATGGAGAAACTTAACACAACATCCTTCACCAGTTCAAGTATTGATTTTCCAATTTCATCAGGAATGGTACAACAACTTGGACAATCCACCCCAGCTTTTGCCTTCATCCATTTGCCAATACGAATGCTCTCAATAAACCGTTCTGGAATTTTTGAACCCCTAGTTCTATGGAACCTCACCCAATCCAAAAGCAAGAAAGCCTGTTCACTTGTCATCTGAGATGATGCCACCTGCAGAGGCAAGTTTGGAGGTGATATCTCAGGTAGGTCTCGAGCTCCAGTGTTGACCATCAGAAAGTTGAGAAGCACTGGATCAGTGGTATGTTCTCCAGCAAATTGCCCATACGCAGCATAAACTTCCCCAATATCAACATAATTTGCCTCCAAAAATGGATTCAGAGGACCAAGTAACTTGGCCCACTTACTTCCCCCTGCAGGAACAAGTGTCTCGGTTCTTTGCACTTTCACACAGCCAGAGCCATCAATGATAGGGATGGACTTCAAGATGGAGAAAACATCAGAATCTGTTAAGAACTTCTTTTGTCTGGAACGATAGAGGAAGTGAGTGAAACTAAGTACCAACTTTGGCTCAGCTTTATGTGATACATAATCACAAACCTGAGAAGCATATTCAGCAGCAGAGTAAGGTCTTATACCATAGGACTGAAGCCAACTAGAAACAATTAAACCCTTTGGGTGCCTTCTGAGTGCAGCTTGAATAGACTTAGGTAAGACAAACATATTATTTGGGCAGCCAAAGAGAATGTTACATTTCTGCATCCAAGCATGAAGTACTGCATCTTCAGCAAATACAACTTTTTGTCCTCCATGGGTTTCGGCAATAGTAGACAATTTTACTTTGCCCGCTTCATTAATGAACTTGATTAGAGGCATGTGTTTAATTGTAAACTCAGCTCTGTTGCAGAACACAAAGTGCAGAACATCTACATACAGGTCATCAGAAGATTGAGAAACAAGATCGCAAACAGTGATGCATTTTTCGTACCAACCAGGTATAAAATGAACACCAAGGAATTCCATACTTGACCTATACTTATCTTGGTCCAAGGAAGAGTGTACAAGAGAGTTTTTCATTCTGGACATAGCAGCCAAAGATATTCCAGCTTCCTTCATCTTGAACAATAGCTCCCGAAATCTTGGAAGAATTCGAACTGCAGAAGTAGGTTTGCAAAAGCTAACCTCACTGCTGAAAGTTTCACAAGGCATGATCAAAGCATCAATCAGATTTCTTTGTATTACTTCTCTGACTTCATTGAGCTCGGAAAATGGCGAAGGCTTTGCTGGCAAAAATTCAAAGGCCTGCGCAAACGTGAACAAAGGCGATCCCTCTTTTACGCAACACGTAAAAGCATTCATAAAGGCATATGGAATACATTCAAGAATTCCTCGATTCCATCGACTATCCAGTACTATGGTCTCTCGTGATGAGGCAAGGATGAAATCAGCCTGAATCACGAATGGAAAGTTTGTGACCATAGAAGTTGGGAGGAAGGCAAAGACACCAACTGAAGAAGTTCCTCTTTTCAGCCTTTTTCCAAATGGGAAAGCCAGCGACACGATCCATTCTTCCACGTCCGTTCTTCCACTGACAGTGGCTCCAGGCTTTACCGGAAATGTCTGTCTCCAGATGTAATACTGGCACTTCTCTTCAGGAGCATCAAGATTCTCCTTCACTGACAGATGAACTACACGAGAGTCCGCCTGTTTATCTCTCACAGCCACATGATTGGTTTCACTAGCTATGGATATAGCAGTAACACTGTTCCTTTTCTCAGTGCCAACACTGTTCTTGTGCACATATAACCTTCTCAGTTTGGACAGAAATAGCAACAGCTCCGGGTGAAGGCCAGACAATTCCTCTTTCACAGGATCTACCTTGTCATCCTTCAATGGGAGCACAATTGTTGTTGTCGGTAAGATCCCAGAACCATATACACCTTGTATTCTAGTGATGAAGGATTCATCAGATATCCATTCAGGTACTATATATCCAATACCACAATTTTTGTCTGGTTCTTCACTAAACTTGACCTTGTATCCATTGCTAACAATGTGAGGATGCTTGCTGACTAAGAAGACACTTTTGAATCCAATTCCTGCAATGAAATAAATAAACAAATAGACATGTGCAAGTTTAGCTTTCTAATTGGGAATGTGAGTAAATCAGCTCCATAAGCTCAAGAAGTTAACACGTCCAAAGAAAAATATGTAGAGATGAGGGAAAATGTCGCAAATCGAACAGACTAGGGACAAATAACTTGGCCATTCATCCCCCACCCCCAACCCCCCCCCCCCAAAAACAAAAAAAAAGGCTTTAAATTTTCCAGGCCATAAAGTGCATGAGATGCATCCTCTGCGACTGCTCAACGTGAGATTCATTTATACAGCATCTGCATCTGACATAAGCCATGCAAACCAATTGACTTAGTTACCATCTCTCATACCAACTACGACTTGCAGATAACAAACTGAATTCTCATTGGTTATCACCTTTTTCTCCGATGAAACCTTTTCTTTTCTTGCCCTTCTTTGTAGACCGGCCTACGCTGCAAATGGACTCCATGTTTTGCCTCATGAACCCAACCTCATTGTTGAATACGAGAAGAGTCATGGGAGCTCCGCATCCCGTTATGTCTTGGGTCGTCAAAGCAAATTCAAGGGTTGGCTCCACATTTGCTTCATATTCATTGTCCTCTGCATTCTGGAATAGATACAAGACAAAATAACACCAACAAAATCATGCTAAATTCATGATCATATATGACACACCAAAAACTTAGCACAATAGTTCCTTCGCACACAGTCAATGAGTCAAAGGAGTCACTGCTTGTGCCAGAAAGGTTGATTACATATCACCTACATCTCTCACTGTGCACGTAGTATGCCTTAATACAAAGAGCATGTGCATCCAGCCCGGTGATTATTCTCCAACTAGACCACCGTTACTTTTCCCCCCTAGTATCCCACTATAATAATTTCTAATCTAACCTTGACAGCCCAAACACTCCATGAACATAAGCCAACTGTTAGAATCATTTTGATAGACAAAATTCACAATCCAAACAAACCCATGTCAGAAACAAGAAACTCACCCGACAACACAAAACAAAGCCAAATCCTCCCACTAGATGATGACAATAAAGATGAAGAAGCCACAAAAACTAGACATGCAACCATATGCCCTAGCAAGTTCCAACAAACGCACAAAAGATACCTTCTGTTTAACAAGGTTTTTGGGGATCATCAAGTGTTACTTCCGCAAGATGCATTTTTTCAGACAACAGAGACTTCAATTCATAAGAAAAGAGAAAACCCAGAAAAAAGAAAGAGAAAAGAAGTCAAATTAGCAAGAGAACCTGTATAAGTTCCATAAGAAAATGAACATCTTTGGTGTATAACTCTGCAGATAGACAAGTAACAGCATGGTGCAAGTCCTGGGTAAGAGGATTGGGCTTCTTTGCCCCAATTGAGAACTTTTTCTTCCTCAATGCTTCTATGTGTTCTTTTGCTTCTGATTCTGAGGAATTACCATGGGAAAGCTTCTTCGGAGATTGCTGTTTTCCCATTCTCGTTGCTGAAGTTCAGTTTCAGGGACAGGGGTATTATCAGGGATGAAGGTGAGAAAGAACTGACCACAGAAGGAAACGGAGAGAGACGAGGAGCAGAGAAGGTGGTGTAGTAGTACTTCAGTCTCAGATCAGTCACAGAAACGATGTTTTTGGGGGAAGAGATGGATGCGTACCGTTCGAGGCGCATGAAAAAAACTGCGGGTTTTCGAGGTTTGCTAATGTCGTACAGGCGCGCAACATCGGTTTATAATTGAAAAAGTAGTATGATTTCTCCTTTAATAGTTTTTCAATTTTTGACTTTAATAAAAATTCTGATTATCTGTTACTTTGTTAGTTATTTATATAATTAATTTATTTAGATAATATAATATTTAAATTTTTATAATACAAAATGATAAGTGTCTTACCATAAGACACTTTTTAAATGTCTTATTTTTGCTTAAAAATCATATTATCATATGTTTAAATTGATAAAAATCGTATAATTGAACAGTGGAAGCACACTACAAGTTATAAAATGTGTACAATTATTTTTTTTATCCATAACCTACCACCTTTCTAAAATACATATATCAGATGCTCTCGCAGATAGGGTTGATTCGGTTATGGTCTTATTTAATATTTTATCGACGTAGCTGACAAGTATTTAAACTTAGCAAATTCATAACTAAGTATAATCATTAAAAATTGGTGATTTTAAATGATAAAATATATTAATTTACAACTAGACAAGATATTTAAAAGTGTCTTACCATAAGACATATATCATAACTCTTTTATAATATAATGCATGGTTTTTTTGGGTTAAAAGTTATAATGCATAATTTTTGGTATAATATATCATTAAAATATAATGAATTATTTTCTATGTTTTCTAATAATAAGGATTGAATTTTTTTAAAAAAAAGAATGAATCGTATGAGAATGATGCATCTAAAAATTATGATGTTTCATTTTGTTTTATATATCTATACTGTGCATGGAAAAATTTTAAGTTTTTTTTACTGTATAATGATATGTAAAAAGTATAGTAAAATATATTCATAATATATGTAAATTATGACAAAATTAATGTATAATCTTAAGTTGATGGCGCATTTTCACTACTTTTTTTAGAATTTATTAGGTACAGTAGTTTTATGTAATTCACTAATTATTTATTATTCATGTACGTAATAAGGTCTCATAGTTGTAATAATAATTATAATTATAATTATTTAAAAAATATTTTAGTATTTCTTAATAATGGGTATTTATAGTAAATAATTATTCATAACTATTATATTCCATATTTATAATAATGAAACTCTTTTATTCTGGATAATTTTTATTAAAATAATAATTTATGTAGTTTGAAGTTAGATTTAGAACTAGATTAGAATCAGATCAGAAAAAGTCTAAAAATTTTAATTAAAACTCTAAAAACTCTATATATGATATTCCATGTTTATAATAATGCTCCCATGAACCACGGGCCGTGGACTGGGCGGCGGCGGCCCGTGGAGTGGACTGGTGGTCAAGGCGCTGGGCTAGATCTGGAAGTCAACGAGGGTCAAACAAGCTGAGGTAGCTGCTGGGCCACGTCTTTGCCAAGTCTCCCTTGGGTAGCTAGATGGAAAAGGAGAAATGGGCCCGTGTCTGATGCAAGTACATATGGGCTGCAGTCTTGCCAAAGCCGAAGCCACAACTTTCTTTTCTCTCTTTTCTTGGCCCAAGCAAAGCAGACTCATGTACGCATTTTGTAAACCAACAAATATGAGACATTAATTTTGGGCCGCGTCCCAACACAAACACTGGTGGATGAGATTTTCTCGCTGTTAGAATAGTTTTTGCATCCTCCTGTGAGCTTCAACCTAACTATTAGATCCTGGAAATTTCATAATTCCTGGGCTCGTACTGCGTATAGACAGACTCTCATTCTCCTTTAGCCGTATTCTGACATGGGTGATCACTGGCCAAAATATTTGCTGCGTATTCTCGCTTCAGCATTGGATGGTTGAGTCCAAGCAGCACTCTTTTGAAGTGGTCAGGCCTCAGAGCTTTCCTTTCTGATCTGGATTTCAGACTCTCAATGTTGGCTGGACAATGAAGTTGCTCCGTCATCTGTAATTAGAAGTAACAGAGTCCTCCCCCTGTGTTCCTGCCCTCTCCTTTTCTCGCCAAGGATATGAAGAAAAATCCAATATGTTTGTGCAGTGGTAGCTGGAAAGGAAGGGGGATTACGGGCCAAATCTACAGGGGCTGCTAGCAAGGACTCCCTTCAACTCAATCCCACAAAAAACGTTCTCGTTGACAATTTGCAGTCTTCAAGGTAACATTTTGGCTATTACTGTTTGTCATTTCATAATTGTAAATATATTGCAAAAGTTTTATTTTCATGAAAGTAATTTTGTAAGATAGATTTAATTACGGTATGTTGGTCCAATTTAGCTAAGTTAATTCATCATAGAGGGTGATGATCAAAGTCGCAAAATAATCAAAATAAAATGCGGAAAAGTAAATGTGGATAAGACAAGAGTGTTTTTTAACGAGTTTAACCTCAATCAGTCTTAGTCTCCGTTTTATTATGAGAGATTACACAACTCTAGAGTACACTTGCTTTAAGTTCCAAGCCACAAGTTGACACTTCAACAAGCCATTGGTAGAGTTAACCCTTCAACTCTAACTATCCCGCCCAATTTAAACTTGAATAATACAACTCAATAAATTAAGTGAACAAGAGAATGATATTTGCAAGTGTGACTCTTGGTTCTTGTTCTTTGCTTGTATTTTGTTTTTCAGCTTTTAAGATGCTTCAGTATTTAGAGCCAAGGATAATAATAGAGTCTTTGGTAAGTAGTGGTTGCCACCAAATCATGAAATGTTATCTTCAACTGACTTCAAGGCTTTGAAAAACAGTTCAAGCCCTTGAAGATTATGCAATTTTAGCGAATCTGGTCAACAACAATTAAATTCCAGATTTTCATAAATGATCCCTAAAATCTTATCAAATCAATCTATGATCTCTAAAATCTTGTTAAACAAATATATCAAGGCAAATTAAAATCTTATTAAGCATATATCCCTAATAATGTGGCATATATTATCTCATAATCAAATTTGAATCACAAACTATAATATCATAACGATCACATATTCAAATTTGAATACTAAACTATCTCAAAGATATTATAACAACTTATATAAAATCAATTAAGGAATAATAGAAACACTATGGTAAGTCCAAATATAACATGGTAAAGATACCAATAGAGTGAATAGATCAACTCCTTTTCATCTTTCATCAAAATATATAAATAAAATACATTGTAATCTGAAAGAAGTCAACACGGTAGTTTCATATGATGAGTCAACATATTTTCTGATAAATTAAGAGTCAAAGTTAACAGATTTTGGGACTAAAAGTCAAATGAAAATAATCTTAATGAGGACACAGGGACTAAGTGACAGCAGTACAAATTGGATCACCGTCGCATAAAATCAGTTGCTGATGTGAGCATCTCTGTTAGCATTTTTGTGCTACCGTTTGTATCAATTTAACATCATCCTGCCTTTGCCTAATCTTCGCATATCTTCTGTTTGGGTTTTGTGGACATATCTTCAAAAGTGCTTTTAGAAGCCTGGAAAAACTTATGACCAGCGAAGTGAGTCACAGTAGCACCAAACCTAGTAAACATGCATATATGTGATGTCTTTCTTTTTGTAGTATGCTAATAATTCAGGACAAGGCACCGTTACTCAAATGGCTGAGAAAAGAAGGCTGGACACAAAAAGGAAATGGTGTCGATCCTATATATCTTACTTGCAGCTCAACCGATTCTTTAAAATCATGAGGATGCATGTACAGTCTGGCCTCATGTTTATATGTTTTTTTTGGGGGGGGGGTGTAAAAGCTCGAAGCTCAAAGGAACCATGTGAAAGAGGCGCTATTGTCTGATGTCGACGATGAAGAGGATGAAAGCAGTAGCAGTGGGAATGACAGAAGGCAATCGCAGGGAGGAAGAATAAGAAGAAAGCCTTAAGGGGTCTGTAGGGCTTGTCTTTGGATCTTATTGAAATCAAGTTTATACTTCCTGTACATAATAAGTTTTGTTGATTTGTGTGGGGCAGATGACCTTTTTTTTAAAAGATATTTTTTGGGGCATTTTCGCATTCAATTCATTGTTGCCTAATGTGTCTTATCAATTATCACGCAGGAGATGTGGTAGAGTGTTTGCAAAGTCAACAAAGCATGTGATTTTGGGTAAGTTTTGTCTTGTTTAAACCAGTAGCTTTCCTGTGGCTGTACAAAAGAATAGCCACTGTCCTCATTTTGCAAGCTGCAAAACACCTACGCATTAAGTCTGTTATTCGGTATGGGCACCTTCATGTATGTCTAAGCTTGTAAGGTCGCCTTTTGAATGGTAATAATGTCATGCCCTGCAGGATCTTCTTCCTGTCTTTTCGGATGTAGTGCACAAATTTTCATGACATCCTCCTTTGCCTCCCCCTCCCCCCTCCAAAAAAAATAAATAAAAGCAGAATAAGATAATATGTTCTATGGTATAATTCTTGATTTCAAACAACCATTAGACAATTTTCTGTCTTTAAGCTGCCGATTAAAGACTAGCAAAGCTAAACTAGCATCCTGTGTAAGAGTATATGGTTCCGAATAGAAGTCAATTATTTTTATATATGCACACATTTTAAAGAGAATGCATCCCTACACTAGTGAAAACAAAGCATTCCTTCACTAGACTACCCTTTTATTATGAGTTATGGTGTTCAATATCATTGATGACTTTTATAGACTGATGGATATGGCATATACGAGATGAGAAAAAAGTTCTCTTACTTGGGAAATTATATAGAATGCCGCCTGTGTTTCGTCTAGCTGGAAAACCAGAGTTATTGGACATTATGATACATACAGTTCTTCAAAAGTTTAAAAGCGAATATTCTTAAGAGTAAATAACACACACGTAGTTGTACAAAACATAAGAGCAAGACGTCTTCATACCCTCACTGATTTTACAGCTAAAATCGATTCCAGGAATTAGTCATCCGAGCCCCTTTTCTCCACCTCTGAAAACATAATTCAACAACAGCAGCCTAGACTAATAAATGACTTGTTCAGTCGTACTTAATATGCATGCTTTTTCTAATTTCTTGTCCGATTATACTGCACACGAGAGAAAATATTGCATGGGGAAAGAGTCAAATCAGCATGTTGGTCCAGTATATGTATATAATAAGATATTTTTTATTTTATATTTTTAGAAGGAAAAGAGACATTATATTGGTTCAACGTAAAGGCTACCTAACGGGAAAAAAGTTTGGGAGGGAGGGTAATTTAACCTTGAGAAGTAAAATGGCTGGAGTTACAAAGGGAAAGGGCTCCACCTCCAATAATGTCAACATGATTGACTTCTCAACCTTGTAGGTCCACAAAGCGTGGAAATTTGCCATTCTTCGCTATCTTGACCCTAGAGCTAGAGCTACAACCTACAACTAGGATTTGCCTTGCATTATCGCTCTTTTTTCCTTTATTTATATTATACCTAATCAAATTGAAGGTTGGATCAGATTAAAGGCGACCTGATCCTTCCAGATCCTCATGTGGGTCCACGTATCCTTGACCCTGAACCTAACCCTGTGGGTAAACTCGGATCATCGGGTCAAACTCGAACTTCAAACCTTCCGTGCATGGAAAATGAGATTTTTTACTAAATTTTCATTTTGTTGTAAAATTTAACATTAAACATCTTACAAAATAAAAAATCAAACAATAATAATGTTCCAATGAAATGTATCGCAATAACAAGCATTCTAATTCGTAATTTAATGATTAAAACAACTAGTTCATTAAAATGATTACTCTAAACATCAGAAATTGAGTGATAGAAGGTTACGAGCCAATGAGATTTAGAGAGATGAATAAGGGAGGAGGCTAAGAGACCAGAAAATAGAAGGCAACAAAGTTTTAAATAATGAAACACAAAGTATCTTGTTTTGATTTAAAATTTAAATTTTTTTAAAAGTAAGGGTCAGCAGATAAGGTCAGAGGATCAAAACCTCTACCTAAGCCCGGCTCTCATCACAGTCAGATACCCTTAATTTGGGGGTCGGGACGGGTCGTTAGAGAAAAAAAAAAAGCTGACTCTGACCGTCATTTTTGAAGGTCGGGCCAGGGCGGATTGAGTGAGGCACCGGCCCATTGATCAGGTCTAATTTATATATATACCATTGCAATAGTCCAAAAGCCAAGCTAAACTTCTTTCCTTTCTTTTCTTTTTTGTTTTTGTCCTGCGTCGGGCGAGATGCATTCAAGCAGTATCATCATAGTAACTGTTGAAAAAAAATTTAAAGGTGAAAGATATTGTCCCAAATAGAAAGAACAAGTATAAATTACGTTCCTTAATATTGTTGAACTTTTAAGACAAGATTTTGGTTTAGACTAACTCGTGTATATGGGTGTAATTGAGTGATGGTATGAGTTGGATTTTGGACATTTTACAACTATTAAATTCTTTTTTGCTACATTGTTGCCTGATACTTAGCTTAGCGATTGCCAACGGTTTGGATTGGTTTGAATTTTCTATTTTTTTTCAAAATTTACTTTTATCAATATACAATACTTGATTTCCTTCATATGTAAATTGTTGTCGTTATCATCAATAATATGCGTCCCAAAATATGCATGATCATTTTCTATTATTTAAGCGTGTAGGAGGTCTTAATATATTGCTGAAGAAATGGGATTGGAATAGATAGCTAAGCAAATTAAACTCATTTGCACAAAAAAAAAAAGTAACAATATTTGCTAAGAAAGATCGCTTTGATACCACTTGTTAGGAAATTAATTGAGCATATATGTAGCGAAAGAAAACCAAAAAAGATATGTAACTATTTGAGAACTTAAGAAAGCACAACAAATAAAATAAGGGAACACAAAGCAGAAAAAAAATACGTGAAAATCTAAATTAAAAAAAAATACGGGTGGTAATAAGCAAAGAATTCAGTAATAATGGTAAGAGATTACAAAGAATGATCTCAAGCAGTTTGCACAATGAGATCAACGAAAGAAAGAAAAGGATCTCAAGTGGCAAAAAAGGACAACAAAATTAAAGGAGTTTACACTCTCTTGAGAAAATTCTCTCAAAAGAAACTATAGCAACCTAGCAAGATAGAATAAAAGATGAAGATTGCTAACGAGAGGCTCAAAATAGTGCCACAAGGCACCTAACGTCTTACCACATGGGCTCACAAAAAATTATGTTAAAACAACCTAATAGATAGGAAAAACTCAAAAGATATCTCTCATAAAGAGGATCTTTAATTACCATAGGGCGTTCCAATAATAAATCTAGGTTAAAACAAGACATTGCCTCGAAAACACGATTCACAGGGTGTGAGCACCACCACAAGTCAACTGCAGACCTTGTTGAAATAGGCTTCCATGGGTCGTGTGATGGGCCATGCTCGCCTGTGGGTCTCAAAACCCCAGCCGAGATAATACAGGAGCAAGTGACCAATTGGGTTGAGCGTTGGGCTGAAATCTTGTGCTTAAATATGAAATGTGGGACACAATTCAACAGTATATATTTGAATTGAGAGAGAGAAAAAAGATTACTTAATTTTCTTTTAATCTTATTTGAGAAAAATAAATGAAAAAGAGGAGAGAAATGTATAATTCACCTTTGTTCACTTATATGACCTCAATTTTGTTAACCCTTAAATTGGGGTAAGCATAATGAAGGAGAGTTTTCCTTAATGAGGTTCCCTTTTTTTCCCTTGAATTTTTTAGTAACATAACCAAGTTGAACCAGAAGAGGACAAATCTCTTTTCTTCCTTTCATGCATGACTTATCAAAACCTTCAGCAAACTTCTTTAGATGCTTGCATTGGTGTCTAGACCCATGGGAACTTATTTGCAAAAAAATTGTGGGAGTTCCAACCTCCCCCCCCCCCAAAAAAAGCTAACAAGATTTTAATGATAAGATGTTATATTTAACATACTATCCTTAATTTATCATGATTAAATTTATCCCTCTATTTCAAAGTTCTGGTCTCTTATTTTGTTTCCTCGATTGTCTCAAAATGAAGTTCCTTTTTACTATTAGTGGCATTAAGATCCCCTCCCCTCAAAACAACAGGAAACAATGCACTAAATTATATTTTCTTAAGAAATTTATATTCTCTAAGTAGAACAAATAATTTGGAATGGAAAGAACTACTAACAAAAATGCACTACTAACTTATGCGACATTGAAAATATCACATTCAAAAATCTAATTTTCAAAACAATAATAATATTACCGCTACATTTACGGGGACTAAGCCAAAGTAATATCAAATATGTAGAGCTACCATCTAATACCTAATATTATAGTTCTTTATTGAACTTGTGTTTATTAAAAATATACCACAAGAAAAAAAAGTCTAATTTTGATGGAAATTTTTGACGATTTATTAAGAATATATCAATCTCCTGCCAAAAAAAAAAAAAGAAACTTCCCACATATTAAAGCTCCAAGATTATTACTTATTAGATAGTCTTGGTTGTTCCTTTTCTTTATATTTTTTGGGGGAAGGGTGTACCCTGAATTTCCGAATAAATTTGGCATATTTGCCTAAGAAGAGGGGGGAGGGGCCAAAAATCATAGGGGATATATGTGAGAGAGAATGAGTCGACTCATTGAATTCAATTCACTTTTTGAGGTCATATGACGACTTGATTTATTTAATTGGGGGGTGTAATTTAATAGTACGACTAAACTTAATTTTGCCCGGATTTGATAAAAATTCTGAGACATTAGAGATGCGGGACCAAGTAGGACAAGAAGAAAAATACTCTCTTACATTCTGGCATGATTGATTAATCTCTCTGAATTTTATACTTCTTTGCAGACCCTCCCAATATTTTTTTAATATATTCACACATGACTCTTCTCAGCCTCCTTTGCTTATCCTTTTCCTTCCATCATCTTCCCCTCTCTCTCTCTCTCTCTCTCTCTCTCTCTAGCTCTTTCCTCTCTCTTTCCCCAGATTATTAAGAAAGAGAGCCCAACAAGTTAATAAAAACCATCTTCAACTCAATTGAAACTGATTAGAGCAAAACCCCATACTTAACCTAGCTGATTAGAAGCTAAGGCAAAAGAACCAAGAAATGGGGAGAGCTCCTTGTTGTGACAAAGCTAACGTGAAGAAAGGTCCGTGGTCTCCAGAAGAGGATGCCAAGCTCAAATCCTACATCGAAAAGCATGGCACCGGTGGCAACTGGATCGCTTTGCCTCAGAAGATCGGTAACCCTAATTCAGTCCATACTCCTCATTATGTATTCACGATGTTGCGCTGTATGCATGTGCCCTGTGAACTTATAATCTTGCTTAGGTAGAAGAGTATGAGAGGGGATTAGATGTATACAGTCTTATCGTCTTCTTTTTTTTAAAAAAAAAAATAGTTGTAGTCTCAAAGTTATTGGTTTTGATTTTTCCTGTTTTGGGTTTTTGTTGGGTAAATTTTGATTAGGGCTTAAAAGGTGTGGAAAGAGTTGTCGCCTTAGATGGCTAAACTATCTCCGACCTAACATCAAGCATGGAGGGTTCTCTGAAGAAGAAGACAAGATTATCCTAAGCCTCTATGTGAGTATTGGAAGCAGGTAAGTAGCCTTTTTTCAACTTTTAGTTTCAATACCTAATCAACAGAGTAAGAATTATTGCTCAACCTAAAAGTTCATGTGGGAATTCGGTCCTAAAAGTTGTATTTATCACTGTACATGCATGGTTTTGGATGATTAGATGGTCCATAATTGCTGCACAACTACCAGGAAGAACAGACAACGACATAAAGAACTACTGGAATACGAGGTTGAAGAAGAAGCTCCTAGGAAAGCAACGAAAAGATCAACAACATGCTCGGAAGGGAAACACCTTAATCAAACAGCAGGAGGACAACAGATTGGTTGATCCAAGTTCATTAAACTCCAACATATTCAATGCGCAAATCCCATATTGGTCCTATCTTCCTACGCCTAATGCAAACTCTTTACCTGATTACTCGTGCCAAGCTGCTCTTGTCCCCGGCCTCAACAATCACACTTCTATTAGGAAATTGTTGATGAAAGTGGGTGGAAATTTTGATAGTCCTATCAATCATTATAACAATGCTTACCCCAATATTATCCCTCAAATAGATAGCCTTCATCAACCTCTGAATGATAGCTTATCCGTCCCTTCGCTACCTATGGAATCTATTATTAATACTGCTACTCTTCCTAGTACTTCCCAAATGACAAACCCTAGCCACTATAATACTGCGGAAGTAGGTGTTGGGATGAGCATTTTGGATGGTGAAGGTACTACTTTTCCACCGGAGCTTGAGGAGTTGATGAGTAGCAACCCGCGAAGAGAAGATGGGCTTGATTTCCTCTATGGGGATCATTATGGTAATAACTTAGTAAACCATGGTGGACCAACGTCCGAAACCATGACCTGTGGGGAGGGCTCAGGATGGGGCGAAATGGGCTCATTGGGTTCCATTCCTAATCTGGATTCGGATTGTCTTGGTTTTGAAGAAGGAATTCATGAGGGAGAGTGCCAATTTCAAAGGAACTTGAGGTACCCATCACAACTATAGTAGTTCATTTATCCATGTGTGGGAGCACGTGTGTTTATAAGAAAATTGGTGTAAATTCTTGTGTGTATGGATCGAAAAGGGATGGTGTTAAGCTCTATCTTGACGGAACCCTAATAAAATTCTTGTCATATTTGCTTTGAGATACTGCTAATGCTATAATGAACTCAATTCATATGGTGAACTTTCATATATATGCTCAAGAGCCATGAATTGTGTTTGTTGTGCCTTGAATTTTTGCCTTTTTAATTAATGCATGCCTGCAGAGTTTCATTATTTTTTGATTTTCGATTAGTGTTAAATATGTTGGGGTTCTTTGGCATGTATGTTTAACATAGCTAGTCTTCTGTTCGGATAACAGCTGATAGCTAGCTAGTTGTGTTGGGTATCAAATAGCCAATATAAATCCCTTTTTTAAAAATTTTTCTTGAGGAAATAGTTCACTTTTCCTATTACCAGTGATGATCTCATCCTTAATCTCAGCTGGTAAAGTGTACATCGGCAATAATGGCACTAGTTTATACACAAATGTGGAGGTAAATTGGGTTGATCAAATTAAACCAGATGACTTAAAAGACTTTTTTTGGGGGGGAATGAGTGTTTGTCCACTAAGTTGGTTAATGTAGAGGAATCCTATGAAGAATGAAGAGTATTCATTTAAGTGTGAGATTATATGTATTTCCTTGCTACTTTGATAAGGACATCAATATCAAATCCTATGGGTAACATCCATGCATATGTAAGACAACCAGCGAGTTGGATGCCTACTACATTCCTGGATATTCTGTGGTCTCTCAGCTCGGTTTGCATGTTGTCATATATTTCTATAATATAAGCCATAGTATTTATATTCAAGTTGTCTATAACATCTAGGAGATCGATCTATACAGCCATAAATCTTTTCCTTTTTTTCTTTTTAATTTATCATAAATGTTTTCCGTGGAAATATTTTGTAGAAGTCTTTCTACTTGTAATGATCATAGCTAGACTATATCTCTTTAAATTTAGGATATACATCTCCAAGTCCTTTAAAAATAGAATCTACATTTAATTTGTTGTTGTCATATATCTTTTTTCTTGGTAGACTACATTTGATAAATGTGATTTCAGATCTAAGAGGTACGGAAAGGGTTGGGACAAATTGCCGAATTAAATTAAACTCGAATCCATTTGATAATCGTACATTTCAAGTTAATCAAGAATGTTAGAGTTAGAATTCAAAATTGATTTTCAAGGAGGAAGGTGTGCACCATAATTTAGGAATTAATGAGCCTTATTTGTAGAGTCCTAAACTATAGGGTACGCACAACAGCACCTCTCCCTATTGATAACTTTCTCTAGTCATAGCAAAAGTAACATAGTGCTAAAATCATTGCTAGCTGTAGCAGCTATTTCTCATGGTTTAAGAATAATCTTGCTTATGGGCTATGTCATATTAATTAATTGCCGCTTAGTGATCTTATAATTGTGGTTATCTTGTAATTATTTATCTCGTAATTAAGTTAACAGAAAATTAATACATGCCTAGCTCTCAAAGTGTTTGAGCACCGATGCCAGCCTCCCCCCACCCCCCCATGAGTTCATGTCGATGGTTTTCGCCACATATAGAAGTACCTAATAAACACACATGTATTTCTTTCTAATTAACATGGATTATTTATGTTATCTCATAAAACCAATAGTTGTACGTACATATTCAGCGCCAATTATTTGCTTATCAATCAAATTATTTAAGATTTATTTGGTTATAAAATTAAGGTGTTTTAAAGTAATGACTTAGGAAACTTGGATAATAAGTTAACAACTTATATTTCAACAATATTTTTAACTGATGGATTAATATTGTTGATATTTACATAATTTATTAACAACGATTGTTAATAGAAAGTAATACGATCGAATCTTCGTTATCATTGGTTCAAAGCATGTTCTTTTAACAGCGTCTTTATCTAATCGCTCAAGTGGCTCAACTCAAAGTCCCATTAATGTTAAATGACAAAAGGTATCACATAATTAATAAAGATGGCTCATTAATTCTGTGACGGTGAGTACCACTAGCATGGCTCCCCTTAATAACGTACGCTGTATGCAAGTGAAATTTAGGACTCTAAAGCCGTAAGGCCTTACACTGGTGTTCTAGATATGGGTGGTAACCTAAGAAAAGCTTAAGCTTTGTTTGAAAATGAGTAGTGTTTGCCATCTTTAGTAGAATTAAACAGGACAAGGTTGCTTGATCCGATCAGATGAAAATTGAGTTCGAACAATAGGTATAAATAGGAAAAAAACAAAGAAAAGAATTATATTATCTATTCAATATAATTTGCAATATAATTTTAAAAAAGGTGTAGACAATATGAATAAAACGTACGTAACATAAATATTATGCACGTGGTTTTATTTTGTTAAAATTCGAACATATCACAATTAGTAACCTTCAAAATGGTGAGGATTTTTTTCCTTTTTGAAGCTGTGATGATATCCCAAAATTAAGGAACGCTTATTCCAAAAAATACGTTAAAGTAATTATAATAAAACACAACGTTTTTCAATAAGAGAACACACCTGCTACTAGTAGAGTTTGAACTAGTGATGTACGGTGGTGTCAATTAAGTCAAGGGAATGCCACATTGACTCAAACTATTCTTGCAACCAACAAACGTGGAGTTGGGACATAATAATGCATAGGGTTCTAGATAAGCCAAACCCTAATGGGCATATCTACATAATGCATGATTAATGAATGTAATTTTTAATTATTGAAATAAGCTTAATTAGAAATTAAACATCATTTCCCTCTTAAATGTTTCAAGTTAATAACTTAGCTTGCAATTAATTAATGTCACCCATCAAATGTTTTTGAAGTTGATGGCTACCTAACAAGCAAGAATAACGAGCTATTGCATGTGCAATATAAGCTAGGATATTAAATTAACATCACACCCCTATACATTAGTTAAAATTAGGACTTTTCAGTATGCTGATATTCTCCTTTCTTTTTTTCTTTTTTTTTTTTTTTTGGTTGACTGAATTAGGACTGTAATTTTTCAGCACCAATATCAACTATTAGTTATGGATCAACTGCCAGAGACTTAATTACGCAGGGAAAACATCAATAGAACTCAAGGCTGACTTTGTTTGATTTACAATCACCCTTGATTTTTAGCTAACGTATTCTCCGGTTCCAACCAATGATGGGTGCGGTTTTCTTTTATGATTAAGAGTGAATCCTTAAGTACATTCGATTTGAAGTCTAATTCTCCCTTTCTAATTTTTGTTGCATTCTATTGAATAATATTGTGCTTCGTTTCAGTGAAAAAATTCCCTTAATACGATTAAAATTAGTTCAGTACTAATTCCTTTTTATTTATTATTTCCATATATTGTTTCAAAAAGATTGAATTCTCTTATTTTGCGTATTACTAAGTTGGACGATTCATTCCCTCACTAGAATTGTGTGGTGACCTGTGTATTGAAAATCTAAAACACATACGTACACACCTAGCTAGCCTCCAAACTCCAACAAGGTAAGGATTCTCCCGATGGATTTTAGGTTAAATATTAGCTAGTAATGCAAAATTCAAGCCCGTCCAATGTCATTTAATTTCCCAATTTGATTTACTGATTGGGATATTATATAAAGACAAATGTACTAATTAATGGTAAGAAAAGAAGCTTTAATGATTGAAAAACTAGGGGGTGTTTGGTAACAACAGTTGTTTAGAGAAAAATAGCTGTTTGGGAGGATTTTGGCTGTTTTGACCAAGTCAAACAGCTAAAAGGCGTTTGATAAAGAGCTGTTTGCAATAGCTGTTTAGCTCCAAAAAGCTCTTTTTGAAAAAGGTATTCCCCTTAGCCTTTTGAGAAGAGTTTTTTATGGAAATGACATAATTATCCATAAGTTTGAAAAAATTACACACATCTCATTAAAAACTAATTCATAAATAAGGGCATAAATGAAATTTTACCAACATAACTTTTAGAAACAGCTAGTTTTTACCAAACACTTTTTCTGAAAATAGTTAATTCAAATAGCTAATATAAACAGCTAATTCAAATAGCTAATAGCTAATACAAACAGCTAACAGCTAACAGTTGTTTATCAAACATGGCCATAAAACTTCAAAACAAAGAAGGTGCATGATTATAATACTTCAACATGTATCATAGGTGATTCATAGTTAATGTGCACTGTTATTTAAAATCCCAAGAAATTTGCTTAATTAATCCTTTCACATCTAATATAAATTGTTGATTAATGTGCACTATTGCATGTTGATTACAGTTGTGAGACTAATTAAAGGAAAGTCAAGAGAGGATCGTTTTCTATCCTGACTGTTGATGAAGCTAGGTCATAATTTGTTAGAAGTGGTTGACATGGTTGGAATTTGAAAGCTCGCTATATCGTTATTGTCAAACCCTCCATCTAGAGATAAAGTTGTGATGTGACTTAGACTATCACATCTAGGCCAATCTTCATCAATTAACATGTCATTTTTGCAAATAATTAATTGGAATTTTAATTCTAAAGGGATGTATAGGTCTAAAATGTGTCATAAATTTTTAATGACCTAATCAAAATCAGTGTATAAAGTATCTTCTTTAAATAATTGAAAACGCTCTCTAAAATTAACAGGGATCGACCCTAAAATTCTTATTAAACACCATTATAAAAGGCTGAATAAAAAGGTAGTCCACACAAGTTTTGCAAGCAATAATTCTCGCAGGTATTTTCGCTCCATACTAGTATTATGTTAATTTAACCTCCACAGTGTAACTATCTAGGAATTGAACCTTTTGTTCCCGAAATGCCGTAGGGTTTGGATGCATGCATTAAAGTAAGCTTAAATTTTCTAAGATAATAATTAAGGTCATTAATTAATTTAATCAGCCCACTTCCAAAATTGTGAAAGAATATCCTTTACTAAGAAGAAACGAACCACAAGGGGCTTAGAACAAACAAACAAAAGATAGTTCAAATTTGATCCTCTCAAGGCATGCACATTAATATTCTGTGGGCATTAACTTTGATGATGGTAATATGACAACCGTAAAGTAAACCCTGATTAAGCTAAGACAACAGCCTCCCGACGACTATTAACGCTAACTTTTTGTATTTTATTCAGCCAATCTTTGCATTAACGATTCAAATACTAGCATCATATAGGTTGTTTATTTGAATTGTTGATGAAAATGACACTCACTAATGAGAGTTTATATTAAAATTCTTTTTAAACCCCATCGACTCAGACAAAGATGTGGCTTGCTATAACACCTAGACCAAGTACTCGTGGCCATATATAGTACACATTATACAAGTGCTACTCTTACAGTGCATGATTGTGAACAATGACGTCTAGTAAGTACTAGCAGTGATGAATGATACTAACGATGGGAAAAATTCAAGTTCGGGTCAAATTTGGGTCGGATAAATTGGATAACGTCAAAATTTGGACAAGAAACTGATATCTAATATCCGGTGTTTTTTCAAGTCGGACAATTCGGTCAAGCCTAAATTTGAGTCAAGAACAGAAACAATAGAAATATAAAAAATGTTGTGTCCGAATGTAAAAATCGGATGAAAAAAATCATAATCATAACCAATTTTTTCCAGATAGGATAAATTCGAGTATTCAAATCTGACAACTTTTTGCCAGCGCTAGATGACACCAATCATAGAGAGTATATATATGTTAGCTAATTCAATTAAAAAGATCTTTGGAAATGATATGCATTAAAGAGTAACTGTCTCCTGAATTCATATTTACTTCCTTCATTTTACATTGACAAAAATCATCATCCCATAGAAAAAATGCAGCAGATTCAATATAAGATAGTATCCGTACCGTTCGCATCTCACAATGCTATACCAATAGTTATGATTAGACACATTCTAATTTCTATCTCAAGATGTACTGGTGGTACGTACATTTATGGAAATTAATCATATGTAGACTAACTAGTAAAAGGTTAGACACATTACGCATACCCACACACAAGCATTGCATTTCCAAACCTAGCTATTCGTGGAGCTATGAGTTCCTCGAACCAAAGCCATGCTAAGAGTCTTATATAAACAAGGTGTTGCAAGAATGAATGAGAAGATTTAGGCTTCGTTTCATTTTTAGAAAATTTGATGGAAAGAAAACTTGATGGAAAAAAATGCGAAGGAAAAAATACTAGGGAGAAAGGGTTTTTTTTTTTTTCCCCTCTTGTTTAGATTGAGGAAAAAATATAAGAATTTGGATGAGAAACTTAAATGTCAATAAATTATTTGAATCATGTTGATATTATCTGACCAGTGCGAGGGTGGAGGAGGTTAGAAATTCTTTTAGCAATTTTTTCCAAACTTTTCTCACAATTTTATGAGAAAAATTTATTGCTCGTTTCTAACTATTTTTTCACCTAATTTCCTCCTTTATTTTTTTCTTTGTGATTTTTTCTAAACCAAACACAAGCCAAAAAAAAAAGCTACTTTCCCATATTTTTTTTCTGTCCATCAAATTTTTCAAGATCCAAATGAAGTCTAAATGTAGCAATAATTTATTTGTAAACTAAACAAGGACGGATTTTTGTCTAGGCTGAAGGTGCCCCCCAACTTTTTTTTGCACTATTTTATATATATATATATGTGTGTGTGTGTGTGTGTGTGTATATATATATATATATATATATATATATATATATATATATATATATATATATATGTATATATATATATATGCATATATGTATATATATATATATATGTGTGTATATATATATATATATATATATATATATATATATAATGTGTTATTCATTATTTTCATAAGATTTATTGAAGTTGTGGTAAAACTCTTTTCAGATATCAAAGAGGTTGAGGGATCAAATCTTGACTACCTCAAATATTTTTTGCAAGTTCTGCCATTGAGTCGAAGAGAATGTTTTTATTATTATAGTGAGAATTTTTTTGGTTAGATTCTAAATTTCAAATCTTCACTATATAATATGACAATTTTATAAGATGTTTTACTATAGTTAGCTTTAATTAGTTCATGTTGACAAAATTGGCGTCAAGTAACTTTTTAGCTACATGAACCATGAACTTCTAGGTGTTAGCTCCAGAGCTCCTATTAGACATAAAATGTCAAGAGAAGCTTTTTCGGTTCAAAAAGCTAATTTGATGAGATTTTTGGGATGACTTTTTGGATAATTAGTTTTTTTGTCTCACAATAGAAACAGCTAATTTCATCAAATAACTAATTTAAACAGTTTATAGTTAACACCTAATATAAACGGCTAGTAGCTAATAGATATTCGCCAAATAAGACCTAAGACAGAAAAGCATCAGAGAGAGGGAGAAGACAGAGAAGATCCTCACATATCATCTCTAGTCAAATTTAAACTGCACGTTAGTAAATGAGAGGACAAATAAATAAAATCACTGCTTTGGTTGTTAAAAGAGAGCTTTATTAAATTAAAGGAAAATCACTAATAAATTGCTTAATTATTGCTAATATGAAAACAGATAAATTGAGCCTTATTATTATCGGTATAAATATAACATATGATATCCAATATTGAGCGAGTTTTTCTTTTAGTTTTTAATTAAGAAATGAGGGGCATATCTGATAATTTTTCCATTCATTAAGTACACACAAAGGCCGTGTTTGATAACAGCGTTTTGGATAGTGTTTAGTATTTTGATCAAGTCAATACACTAATTAATTAATTTTTAGTATTCGATAAACTAGTGTTTTGACCAACATTTCAAGTAGCGCTTAGAGTTTTAAGTAGCGTTTTTGAAAAGTTAATAGTATTCACGCTTGACATTTTACAGTAATGTTTCATATTTTTTTGTCGAAAAATATCCTTTTAAAATTTTTTTTTGAAATTATCTATATCCTTTTATGTCAATTTACATTAATCAGCTAGCATAACCGCTAAATTTACCGAACACATTAGTTTTAACCGCTAATCTAAACAGCTATCCGCTAATAGCTAAATTAGAAAGGCTATCCGCTATCTAAACAGCTATCCGCTACCTGAACCGCTATTCGCTAACTAAACAGTTAATTTTGTTGAACATGGCCGAAATGGTGTGATTGCCTTTTAATTAGTTCTAACTTCTAAAGTATTTCCTGACTTCAATTCGGTGACTTGTTCTCCTCTGCAAACCCTAATCTTCCAGCTTCGGTTGTAATTTTGTGAGAGATTGTCATTAGCCCTTTCTATCGGCTGCAAGTCTTTTTATTTTGACTAGTTATTCGTTGACATATTAGTAATTTTTTCAGTCCATAAAATTTGTCTCTCTAATGATAATAGTTAAATTTGTCTCGTTTTTTGATGAGCATTGTTGCCTCTTCATTTTGGAGGATTTTTATTATCACACGTATCAAGAGTTCATGGTACTAGTCACTAGATGGTCTTATATGTCAGTCAATGCAGATTTATTTTCAATCTCATTGTTGTTGTTAAGTGTGTACAAGGTCTACTCCGTCGGGAGGATAGGGGAAAAAAAGAGCTTCTACATTAAGGGTGTGTTTGGTAGGGGGTAAAATCATTTTCTCGAAAAATGATTTTCCTAGTTTACGTTGTTTGGTAAAAAGCGGAGGGGAAAATCATTTTCAGGAGAAAATGATTTTACCTCCTGATAAGGAAAATGTTTTCCCGTGAAAATGACCGTAAAATCATTTTCCTGGGGCTCAAAAACAACTCTGCTTCTGTAACTTCTATTCGATTTCAGGAAAGCTTCAGCAATGTTCAAAAGCCTTACTCTCTCTCTTGAATTTGGAAGTTTTAGCTCTCGTCATTGTTGGAAGCCGATTGACGCACTCTCGCCGCTGTATTCGAGAGCTTTTAAAATCGACTTCAAGTGCGCTATTAGAATCAAGAAAAAGTCAAAAGAGAACCCGTGACGACGATTTGGAACTTTAAAATATCTCCACCCAAATGACAGAAGTCGCTATGGCTCTACAAAAGATATCCAAATCCAAGCTCAACGTCGATCTTCTTTATTAAGAAGTGATGAAAACCGAAGGGTTTGAAGAGGACTTTTTGGGTAACACTTTCGATCACCTCGTAGAGCGTGAAAACCTTACAAAGGACTTTCTAGCGAAGAGCGACAAACTGAGAAGGATTTGGTTTGAAAAATTCAAGGAGAACAAGTGAATGAAGTGATATTTCTCTCTCTCTTTTTTTGTTTTTGGTCTCCCCTTTTTTGGCTAAGGAGAACAAACAGTTGAGAATTATGACTTTGTGACTGTTTGATGACTTTGTAAGCACTGCTTGATAACTAAATTGACCATTTATCTATTAGCTTAGCCTATTAGTATCAAACACTTGAGAATTATGGTATTGAAAAATGGTTTTTCATTCTACCAAACAGTAGAAAATGATTTTCTGGGAAAATAATTTTCCATTGTACCAAACAACAGAAAATGTAGGTGGAAAATTATTTTCCGTGGAAAATCATTTTCTATGGAAAATGATTTTCCGGAAAAATAATTTCCCCCCTACCAAAGACACCCTAAATCCATTTAATTATTTCTGTTGTAACTTATATAGAGCAAGCTACAATAAGTAATGTATATCATATACCCAGAAGTGCATATATACTCTTGTTTATCGTGTATATATTAGATCTGATTAATGGATCGAAGACCCGCCCAACCCTCAAAAACGAGGGTCAGGGTCAGCCTTTTTTGTCTCTAATTCACCCCGACCCTCAAATTGAGGGTACCTGACTATCATGAGGGTCAGGCTTGAGTAAAGGTTTTGACCCTCTGACCCGACCCGCTGACCCTCACTTTTTAAAAAAAAATTAAAAATAAAAATAAAAATAAGATACTTTCGGTTTCATTTGTTAAAAACTTTTTCGATTTCACTTTCCCATCTCCCCTTAGCATCTTCCCTCCCATTCATCTCCCTAAATCTTACAGGTTCGTAACCTTCTAATGCTCCCTCTCTGATATTTAGAGTCATCATTTTAGTGAACTAATCGGTCTATTGGTTTAATGACTAAATTACATATTAGAGTGTTTGTAGTTGCGATACGTTTCTTGGAGCATTATTTTAGCGTTTAACCTTTTATTTTGTAAGATGTTTAATGTTGAACTGCATAATAAAAAGAAAACTTAGTAAAGAATCTCATTTTCTATATCGGGAGGTTTAAAGATCGGGTCTGACCTGATGACCCGATGATACCCGCAGGATCAGGATCAGGATCAGGGGTATATCGGTCGGTCGACCCGCATGAGAGTCGGGTAGGGTCAAAGTCAAGAAAATCTTATCTACCGACTCTCACAATCGGACCCTCAACCCGACCCGACCCTTAATTTAATCAAGTCTAATATGTGTGTGTGTGTGTGTGTGTGTGTGTGTGTGTGTGTGTGTGTATATATATATATATAATAGATCGACTACCGCAAACTATTACTATCGAATTTGTAAAGTCGATTGGATGGTTCTACTTTCTCTGCCCTTTTTTATTTTCTAAATTACCTCTAAAAATTTGAGTACGTCTTATGAATTTGTCACATATATAGAAGGGTTGTTAAAATGTATTTAATTGTTTGAGAAAGCGGAAGAAAACCAAATGCGGTAAGACCTGGACGTCAGTTGTCAAAACCACATTAGCTTCCTGACAGGAAATATTAAAGATTAAATAATTGGAAGTTACTTAGAATAGAATCTTTTTAAGTACGGCAGTGATGCGCTGAAATCATTTTATGACATAAAACGTTAACAGGAAATCTTTGTTCTCCTATTAGGGTCAACCACGAGGCACTTATTTAGAATATTAAATTGAACATTTGGGAATAATAATTGAGCTTAATTATTAAGGCAAATCCATTGATTAATTAATCAAATTGCTTGAACACTTTCCAGTCAAATTTTGCCAGGTCTCATTACTGGTGAGGCCATCATTGATTTGTGCCCAATGCAATAATATAATTGATTAAATTAATTTAGTTATTTAGCATTTCAGCCCCTCTAAATCTTGTTCAATTAATAGTAATCGGAAAGAATAAATATTAAATATTTTACAAATTTAACTCCGCAAAAATGAGCCAAGTTAAAGCTTAAATATATATGTTTAACAATAACTTAAACAAAAATAGTGATCCATATTAAATTACAAATAGAAATGAGTAACATAAATTTTGCAAAGATACGGCTTCTTTCAACTAGTTTAGAGTAATTGACACTTTAATATTTTGAGTTATTATAATGCAATGCCCCTCTTGGGCCACAAACAGTTAATTATCAGGTCAGTTCCAAGTATCATCAATTAACCGTGCATTTTAACCTGTGTCAAACATGCTATGTTGGCCTGTTTGATTGTCTAATTGTTGCCTCGATATAAATACATATGGTTTTAAAGTCGCAAGAAGTTGAATCACCACTAAAATATTGGAGTCAATAACATTATCCCTTCACAAGGAACAACGATAAAATCCTTGTTTCCAGATGCATAGTAGCGCGTCATGTTCTGTTGAGCTTACGATAAGTACTTCTTAATGCTTATTATTGGAACATGTTAAATCATACTTAAACATGTTAAAACATGCCAAATGAGCGTAAATAATTAGAAGCTAATTGTAATTAAGAATGAATATATATATATATATATATATATATATATATATATTATATATATATATATATATATATATATATATATATATATATATATATACACATTTGTGTAACTATTGCATACACCTAAAACGAGCAGTTGTAACTCTCTCTCTCCCTCTCTCTCTCTCTCTCCCTCTCTATATATATATATATATAGTTGTGTAACTGTTGCATACACCTATAACGAGCTATTGTAACTACGTAATTTATCTATATATGTTGCGGTAGAAAATGATCATTTTCCAACAAGTTATATTTTATATGCTATGGTTGTTATAAACTAAATTTTAAATGACTTTTTTAAAATGATATGTATAATATACATTGTGAATATATATGTAGTTTGTAGTTGCTATTATTAGCATAATAATTTCCTATATCATCAGCAACAGATTGCAAAATTAATTCAATTTTGAAAATAATCGTCACTAAAAATACCCAAAAATATATTTTTGGGTAGTTGTCAGTAAATTCAAAGTTGACGCTACAGGTAGATGTTGTAGTAAATGATGGGGGTTAAGTTCTCTACAATAAAATAATTTTTATATATTAGGGGGTTGTTAGTAGAAGAATAAGGTAGGGTAATTTTTTAATCAAGAGATAGGAGATAAACTAGATATAAGAATATATTGATATAGAAGTTGGTCGTAAAATTATTAATTTATGATTAGCAATATTTTCTAAAAAATTTATCTTTCAAATTTGCTTACATTCTTAAAATAAGTATGCACTTTTTACATAACTTATGACAAATCCATGTATTTATAATGATTCATCAAATAATATGCATGCTATGAATATAATAATACTAATTTTTTATATTACACTTTAAAGTGTAAAACATTTTATTTTGTTGCATAGTGTAAAATTCTTTAAAATTATAAACAAATAATTTTACAATAGCAATAATAAGCATGTTTATATTATTAGTAAAAGAAGTCAAATTATTAATAAAAAATGGGTGATTTGGATTTAATCATTATCTAATCAATTAATTACTTTTCAAAGTGCTGAATTAATGTGTTGAATTGTATTGAATTATATTGATTGTGCTAAATGATATTGAATTGTACTTGATTGTGCTTAATTTTGCTAAATGTTAATCATAAATACTTACCATAATTTATTTTTTTAAAAAATAATGCTTGAATCGGACTCGCAGAATATTGCTTAAGAAAGAATGATAACATCAACAACATTGATTCCAATAGTTTTATTATGCTTTACTTGCACATGAAGGTGGAAAATCATAAAGTTGGTGTGAAAAGAAAATGAAATAACGTATATAACAATTAACCTTATGTGAAATTTATACTATGCTATTTTATATATATATATATATATATATATATATATATATATATATATATATATATATATCACACACACACATAAATATACACATATATATACACACATATATATACATATCACAAAAATCTAGTAGCTTCAAATTATTTTTTTAATAAAATATAAGTAATCTAAATGCCAACTTGTCTTTACGAATGTTTATTAATTACGAATTTACCTTTTGTTTTCAATGAATATATATTTCACTGGTATCTAGCTTTCTATGTCTAGTTTTATGTCTTTAAGTAGGCACTGGGTTGTAGTCTTGTTTGGTCTTATATCTCAGCAGGAAACTATATTTCTTACATGATTTTTGATGTTATATGTATTGATCGGTCATTTAAATTTAGGAATGGCAACGGGGTGGGTTGGGAACGGGGCATACTCCCTGTCCCCGTCCCTGTTCAACTCCTCGCCCCGTTCCCCGTTGTGGGAAAAAATTCCTCCCTGTCTCATTCCCAGCGAGGATTCAATCTCCGATGGAGCCTCAATGGGAATTTCTACCTGTAAATTTTTCTTCCCTTCTATGTGAAAATTATATTATAAGTTGGATCTTGGGTGAAATGTCAAGTTGTCTAGCAAACTTCGCTTAATTAATTGTACAAAACTCTTATAGGATCTATGTAACACAAGTTTAACAAACTTTATCAAAGTTTATATAATTCAACCCAATTTAAAGTTTAACAAGTCTATGCTATACAACCAAACCAAAGTCTAAGAAGTCAAACACAATCTGATCAAAGTCTAAGAAGAAAAATAGGGATTATATAGTTAGAATTTTTTTAAGTAAATTTACCTATCTAATCTTAATCTTATGTTTATAAATAAATAATTTATGTATAATTTTAATGATAAATGGGGCTGGGGATGGGTGTTTTTTCCCCCCTCAAACGGGAACGGGGAAGTGGGGATGGGGATGGGAATTTTTTCCCAGGCAGCTAAGTGAGGACGGGGATAGGGTAAAATTTTGCCCCATCCCCGTTCCCATCCCTGCTTGCGAATTGAATTTCGTCCCCATCCCCGTCCTTGTCCCCATTGGGGACGGGGATTTTTCCCCAATGCAGGGCGGGGCCCAGCGGGGATAGGGATTCCCCCATTGCCATCCCTATTTAAATTTGATTGTAATGGATGGGTGATAGGACTCAGTTCGGTGGTTACAACATGAAGAAGAAAGGGGTAATTAGTGTTTGGCTTGATTATTGGGCTAAAGTCATACTAATTAAATATCGCTTCTTGTAATAAAGACTAATTTCTTTTTTGTCATTAATAATGTTTATTGTTTTGTAATGAAATATGAATATTCTCCTAAATTTTTGTTCAAATTCTTGCATGATTTTTGATGTTGGATGTATTGTTTGGTCGTTTCAATGTGATTGTAATGGATGTGTAATAAGACTCGCTTCAGTGATCACAAAAGAAGGGAGGGGGAATTGATGACAACGAAGTTATTAGTCGCCATACAGAAGTGATATTTAATTAGTACGACTTTTGGACAATAATGATGTCTCACCTTATCCTCTTTGGATTTTTGTTTTGGTAATTAGTTGATCAAAAGATCAAAGTAATATTAGACGCAAACTTTGGATGACTACTAATGATTGGGTCACATACTCACATTGTTGTTTTCCCCTTTTATTGGACTAATTGAAAATGCTTTTCATTAACACGCTTCATAACTTAGTTTTAAGCTATTTACTTTTGATCCAAAACAATAAGTATTAAATCTATCCATATACTAATAAATAGTATGGCGAAATATATCAATTCTTAGAGCCAAATTATAAAGGAATGCATCAATAAGTGAATGAGAAGTGAAGTTCAAGCATCGGGATA
Source organism: Carnegiea gigantea (assembly GCA_029747015.1). Classification (NCBI taxonomy): domain Eukaryota; kingdom Viridiplantae; phylum Streptophyta; class Magnoliopsida; order Caryophyllales; family Cactaceae; genus Carnegiea; species Carnegiea gigantea. Next base: position 4,142,684 of record JAKOGI010000001.1, on the reverse strand, counting down.
TATAGGAAAACAAACCGCGGTGTAGATAACTTGTAAATGAACGGATGCAACAATGGCAACGAGCATTTCGTGTGAATAAGTTGAGTGCAAATTAAAGAGGCTAATGTTTGAAAACAATACCAAAACAAGCTAGCGTAGAAATATTTCTTGCATAAATTTTAAATCTTGAAAACAATGGCCTTATATTTGATTCAGACTAAATCTTGCAATACATAATAATACAATTTATACAAATTTACACGCTGTATATCGAATTCCATGTAACGGGCCTCTACACTTGTTAAGATGAAATATGCAAGACAGCCCAACCCAAAAACAACCCACTTTGCCCAGAACTCTAATAAGCGATGTGGTGATTTCTGAGAGAGGGGGAGAGAGTTGCCGGCGAGAGCACATCTAATGGCGTCGCCGCCGTCGAGCCTTTCTTCTTCGATGTTTCGGTTTCGGGTATGCTTCTTTTGCTGCCTTATTTCTTCTTCATTGCATTATTGTGCTTCTCCTCCATTGTTGAAGTGTTTGATCTAATTACTCTACTTCGTGAAAATTTAATTGTAGAGCCGAGCTTTAATTTGTTGGGGTGGGGGATGTCGAACCCTAAATGAAGAGGGATTAACTGGAGTTTATTGAGAGACCAGCTGTTTTAGTTTGAATCTCTCGAAGGGCCGATAGTTGGGATGTTTTGAGCAATTAGTGCCACAATAGCAATTTTTTAGCTTCAGAGGTGCAACATCCTTTGCCCTTTCCCCCCTTTCTGATGTACAGTTCAAGTTTGTTTGGCATTGACTAGGTGGCGTTTTGTAGGAGAGTGAAGTGTGGTAAGTTGGTAACCCACTATAGATGAATATGTGTTTTCTGTATCCTTGTTCTGGTGTGAACACAATGATGCTTTGTCGTAGGGAGGATGGATATCTTTAGTGTAAAGAAGGTTATTGGAATTGGCGTCGCAATGAGAGAACAAGCCGATTTGGATTCGGGTTTATGTTTAAACTCATTTTATGGGTGATAATGAAGGTGGGAGGAAGATGACTATAAACTTGCATTGTCCTGTCTGAAATGAAGGTGTCAAAATACTTTCTCTGCTTAAATACTGGAGTTCATATATATGACGATTCTGTTTGATTAGGATATAACTGTGAACCATAAGATGTCCAAAGTATATGGATATGAGCGTCACCGAGGTGCTAGTCTACTAACCCAAGGTTATGCAAGCTGTAGACATATGTAGGCTTATTCCTAGTGAGCAAAGGATATGTGTTTGAAAGACCTACACAATTTTTTGAGAAGAAGTTTAGAAAGATTGAAAACATTTGGAAGACAAAATGGAAGATTCTAGAAATGAATGTACAAAGACAGTGTCAGATGCAAAGAAGCAGTAATTTGTGGGAGCTTTAAAACACCAAGACAGAAGTACAAGATGCTAAGGCCAAAAGTAGTTAAATATGAAGTTCATGACTTCCTAGTCAAACATGCTACCTATGGGTTATCCTGTTTGTGTTTGCAAGTTATGATTTGACAAGGATTGATAGGTGAATGAAGTTTCGCCTCTCATTAGATACGCAGACTGATATGGTACAGCGGATCGACTGGGAGATTTTGTGGTTCTCAATTGTGTTTTTTCCTTGGTTAGTAACTCCTTGGGATTGGATTTGTTTCGCATTGATCTTGTAGAGCATAGACATATTGATGATGCAATTCCCTTATTGCCATGATAGTAAACCAATAGATGCTAACATTTCGCATCTAATCCAGCATTAGTGTTAACCTTTTGATGGTCCTCTTATGGCTTCATCTCTCTAGATTATCACCGTCATGATTGTTCTTGAAAGTACATGAGGTGGGTTTGGACTTGCACCTAAAAGAGTTTGATTGACATTAAGCACGAAATCCTGTAACCTGGATTAAGGTCTTTGGTTGTAATGGGCCCATCTTATCACAAAGGTGTGTCACCGCCATCGGTCTTTTCCAAAAAACCATTGACTAGATCATCTGACCTCCAAATAGTCTCCTATCAGAGTAGCTTATTGGAAGCACGTGCATAATTCATCTAAGTTTGGTTGGACAGTTTATGATTGATTATTCATTATTTATGGACTGTCTCCAAGAGACTTAACAAATTTGCAAACAGAAGTGGAGCTACTTCTTATGGAGAATACAAAAGTTAATTTCCATGTTTAACGAGGACTTAACATGGAATCATTTGTGTGTGTCAAATCAGATTTCATTATTCATCAGCCTCTGCAAAGGTAAGCAAAGTTTCATAAGTCAGCTCTAATAAGCTCCAATGCAAAACACTAAATTGTTAGACAGACATAATTCTGCTTAATTGACTAAATCTTAGGTCTAAACTTTGCCAATATCCTTATATCGTACAGTGCACAAAAGAAATGTGGTTGAAAATTAGTTATTTAACATATTGTCAATACGCATTTTTCCATGAATCATAAGTCCATGCATGTGTTGCAGTTGCAGGAATTTTGTTAGCTATCTTGCTTGCTCCTCATGGTCGAGTTGGGCCTTAACACGTGCTGAATACTGTACTAACTGAAAGCCAACTAATTCCAACAATTCACATCAGGAATTCAGACTAGGATTTCATAGGCTTAACATATTCCAAATCACGAATTCGCAAACTTAACGTCCTCCAAATAAACATATGTGTTTAAAGATATCATGTATACAACATAATTTCAATAAAACCCATAGTAGTAAAAGGCAATTAGGTAAAATAGGCACGTTGCCAATTGCAATCTCAAATGGAACTATATTTCGTGCTTATGATTCTTGAATAATCGAATTGGCCTTTCTAATGTCTTAATGTTCAATAATAAGCTCTCATTAGGCGAACTCTAATCAAATTTTACGTTCAGAGATTGAAAATTTACTCATTTTAGACCCTACCCAGAGAAAGGCAATTCATCTCCTATCCTTCTCTTTTTGCAATTAGTTCTGACCATTTTCAAAGTTGTCCTGGATTGTTTCGCACTGGCACCGTTCTTGTTCATTCACCCTCTTGATGCGGTGTGAAAGTCAAGCAGGAGGGCCAGGACCAACTTATCACTGGACTGCGAAGTTCCTTTTTTTTTTTGTTTTTTTGGGGGGGGGGGGGGTGTCGCCGAAACTGCTACATTAAGCCTTCATTTCTTTATGCATCAATTTATACCTTCACATTTGGCATCAAAGAAGAGATTTGGCAGAACCGCAGAACTCCATGAATTTGGAGTTTGTTGGTTGCAGTTAGTGGGTGATGATGCCTCCATTGGAGCAAGTAATGCTTACATTTCTTTGTATTCTTATTTTCGTTTTTCTTATTTTTTTAATTGTTTGGGAAGCAAAAATCATCCCATTTATTTTAAAAATTGAAACAAATGGCAGAGTAATAAACTCCATCAGAAATTATGCGTAGTTGCATACTAATATGAGGTTATCACCTGAACATCGGCATTTCGGTGTAGGTTAGATATGAAACAGGGCATCAATGAGAAGATCTGTTTATTTGGATCTCCTGGAGTTTGTCCTGCTACTGTTGGTCCACTTGTTCAAATATTTTGCTAACTACTTTGGTGTGTAGACTTTATGATACATGTCCTACACAGCGTACAACTTCATTGTCGGACCTGGTATATGGTAAATATATGAAAGTTTTGCAAGGTTTTTCGTAATTTTTATTTTGGGCTATTAAAATGAGCTAGTCAGCATCCATTATCATGATCATGTGTCTGAATACTGACTTGGCTAATATTCATTGTTGATTGAATCCCTTCACACATTCTCGTAATTGTCCTGCTTGTTGCAGAATTCGGTATGGTCTTACTGAATTCTTCTACTTTGCACCTGTTAAGGTCTTCTGGTCTTGTTACATTTGGAATTTAAAGTCCTAGCTATGTCTTTAAAAAACCTTTGTTGGAAGCATTGGTTAGAAGCACCTCTTATCTCTTGTTATCTTGTTGTTCATGAATTTATTTAGTATGTACCCACAGGTATCTAACATGAAATGAAGGGCATGAGTAACTGAGCTTCTGTCTATGGTCAATTGAATCATTCTACTTTGCAATTATAAGGAGCTAATTGTTGTCATCTTGCATGTGTTCAATTTGTTTCATGGATCACTTTGGGAAAGCCTAAACTGCATCTTTTGATGTTTGGTAGATTTTGAATTTATATGGCATAAGTCATAACTATGTCTACTAATTTCTGGTGGAAATATTGATTGGAAGTACCACTTTATCTCAGTTTTTCCATCTTTGCATTCTAGTGTATGTGATTTTGAGAAGTTTCTTGGCCAAAACTTGACTATCAGGAGAAAATGCTTTGATACCCTTTTGGAATGAACATCATTTGTCAGTGGCATGCTCTAGCAACCAGCATGACCATATGCAAATGTTCTCTAAAATTAATTTCAAAACCCGGAAAGGCGGGAAAATCCATCTGTTTGTTGTTCAAATAGCTAATGTGCTAAATTGCTTTTGACCGCGCATAAAGCTGAGAAGAAAACGAAAATATATGCTGATACAGTTGGGGCAATTTCTCACTACATTTCGCATTCTCTGACAGGTAAAACCAGTCAATGCTCCTCTACTCCTGCATCAACCATGTATAATTTCTTATGCTGCCAGTCAGCGTGCCTCTTCCAAGGCCCCAAGAAAATTAGTAGTTGCACAATTTAGGATGCCCGATGAAGCAAAGATGCAAATGAATGCTGTCAAGGAGCGGTTATGGAAATCCCTTCCTGATTCAATCAAAGAACTGCCTTGGAAAAAAGCGGGAGACCGACTACTAAAACTACTACTTTCCCGTAGCAAGGAAGCATTTAAGTGGTCTTTCATTGCATGGTTCTTCTTGAGTTTTTCATCAGACATATTGTTTGCTATATCAAGGAATCAAGAACTTATGATGCCCTTTGGTCTTTTTGCCGGTTGCTTCTTGGCCGACTTCATGAGAGAAACATCTGAAGAGCTGTTTCAGCAAGCTCAGGTGTTATGTCCAGCTTATTTCTTTTCTGATATTTTTATATTCCTAGATTCATAATTAACAACTTATAAATCACCGTGTTTCATGCAGGTGAAGAACTGGAATCTTATGGGCATAGCTTTTGTCTTTGTTATGCTTAAGTTAGCATCTGTACTTTTTGGCGTTCGAGCCCAGGTATTTCTTCTGCATATGGCAAATGGTGGCTTGATGCAAATATTGTGGTTATTATGGAAGCAATATCAGGGTGATGATGTTAAGAATGCGGATAGTGCTTAGAAATAGAAAATACAGTTCTGTGGCCACGAAACCACTGTTGTAAAATGAGCGTTCTAAAGGGAACTTGAATTGTATTCATGAATTTATTTGAGCCTTGCCCATTGACTTGACCACTGACCAGTAGATACTATTTTCTGGAGGTACATTATCTCATTCTTCTAATAAAAAGATGTTTAACTTGTAATCATTATACAACAATCGTCAGTTATCCATATGATGCAGATCGAGCCGCGCGTTACCGCCTGTATGTGAATGTGGACACTGGCAAACTGGCAATTGACTCAAGCCACAAAAAGCCAAAAAGAGGGGGGGGGGGGGGGGGGAAGAAAGGGACACTGGCAAATGGCAATTAGCAACTCCCAAATAAGATTAAGTGTGTAATCATTATCCAACAATGATCACTTATATGATAATTATATAATAGTGTAAACAAAGGGATCCATCATGACTCACGCAAGGATTAAGAAAAATCGCTAAGGAGAGTGCATGATTGAAAAATTACAAAGGAGAGGGGAGAGGGTGCTATTAAGACTAATTTTCGGCCACCAAAAAAAAAAAAACTAATTACCGAAGCATCAGTCAAGAAAAGACAGGGGGGGGGGGGGGGCTTGTTTTCACCCCCAAGCTTATTCTCTTATATGATGTTGGTTGAATGTTATGTAATGTCAATATAATGCAAAGAACTATCAATGAGGTCTTAGCATAGTAGTAAATATTGAGGTATTGGGTACATTAGCTCTCAGGTTTAATTCTCCCATCCTTATTATATTGTATTGCACTTTGTGGCTCCTACAGAAAAGAAAAATATAATGCAAAGAACTTTACAATGTAATAATAATTACTTAATTTGTGGTAATTATAATTACAAGATAGTTTCTTTATTGGAATGCTTTCACACGGCCAAATAAGCTAATGAACAAACTTATTTGTATTACAAAGTTAATTACTCTCTAACCAAACATTACATCAGTGGCTCTTCTCATTGCAAGCCTAGGTTTGATTCTCTCTTTCAAAACGAATTGCTTATTTGTTTATTTTTTTATTCTGTTAATTTTATTAATTTGTTGGTATCATGGAGGTGGTATGCTAGCTACTTGAGATGGATACTTATCCCATATCTCATTCGTCCTCAAGTCGTTCAATACTAATTGATTCCCCTTACCACTTATAACTAAGGACATATTCTTTTCGATTTATTATAAGTACTTATCATTAGCATTCAGCAACTTTCAACATAATTCAGTATCATTCAACGTAGTTTAGCACTGTTAAGTACTTATTGAAAATACACACTCATAATTTTTTTAACAATTCAACATGTTTTAACATGGTTCAACAATAAATACCAATAAATATTTCTCATAAGCCGAAAAGAATATATCCTAACTCTTATACCACTTGTTAGAGGCTACTTACCACTTTGACTGCTTCTTACCACTCTTTAGTGCTCTTTTTTTAGGACTTTTTACGTTACTTATCATTGCTCGTCGTTTACAGTTATACGTATTAATGTTCTTTGCTGCTTGTTACTGCTAGCCTACTGAATTAATGAACATATCTAGAGTTGGGTAATAGGTTGTGTCGGGTCGAATTTATGTTCGTATCGAACTTAAATGATTTGAGAATTCTTCGACCTGAAACTAACCCGTTTATTAAACGGGTTGAAAAACTTTGACCTATACCTATTTAATTTTTAAATGAGTTGGCCCGCTTAACCCGTTTAAGATAAACAGGTGGAGTTCAGTTATCTAATTAACTATTTACGTATTTAATATTTTCAATTAATACGTAATTACAATGTTAAAAATTAAGTTTACATATCACATTAAATAATTACTCTTTAAAATTTTTCTGATTCGTCATAATTCATAATTTTTAAAAAATTTTATATTCTTAATTATCTAATAAAAAGTAAATTGATAAATGATAAATGAAAAATGAGTTGACTTATTTAACTCGTTCAATTAAACGGATTAAATAGATACTTTTTTTGTGTCGAAAATGTCAATATGAACCTACCCATTTAATTAAACGGGTTGAACGTGTCAACCCATTTAATTAAATAGATCAAAAATTTGTACCCAAACTCACTTAATTTCATATCGATTTTGAATCGGTAATTGTATCGGATTAGCTTTTTCCAACTCTAAACATATCTCACAAAAAATCCACCTATAATAGTTTCTAGAATTTTCCCATGTGAATTGAACAGAAATCATTTAGACGGATAAATAGGTTATTTTATTCCGTTGTGTTTAGTTTGGCTTAGGTTAGTCACATGGCAGTGAAATAAATTAGGTTCCCTTCACTGTTTCAAGTTCCAAGCTGACAATGAATTTGAGTAATTTAGGTCATGTAAATAAATACATGTTAATCTTAAAGTCTATCTAGCTATCGTGAATGCTTTGAATTAATGAATAAGATAGTTTGATTTGCTCAAAAAAATTAGTGCTAACTTATTCCTTTTTTTATAATCGATCCATTACAAGATTATAATATACCAAATTCAATCTCCTTGAACTCACTTCAACAAATATATCAATTTCAACAAAAAATATATCAACTTTAACAAGTATACCAACTTCAATTCACTTTAATCAATTTCAACAAATATACCAACTTTAATCCACTTTAAACTCCTTCAAAATTTTATTTTCACTATTTTAACCAACTTCAATAAATATATTAATTTCAATTCACTTTAACTAACTTCAACAAAAAATATCAATTTCAATCCACTTCAACATATCTCAACTACACTTCGTTCTTTTACCAACTCTAATTTACACACAAAAAACATACCCTTAGAACATGCCCTAAGGGTCTGTTCTTTTCGTTGGTAAATTAAATGGGTAAAAGAGTGAAGTGAGTTGAATTAGATTGAGGTGGATTGAGATGGGTAAATTTTTTTATGTGATAAATTAAATTTGATTAAAATAATAAAAATAAATTAAAGTAAGTTACATTTAATTAAAATAGATTAAACTAAATTAACGTAGATTAAAATTAATATTTTAAAATTTATTCATAAAAAAAAGACCCTAAGAATTGGCTTAAATTTAAAATTTTGATAAATAACTTCGAGATAATTGTACACAATTCAAAATCATGCCTGGGTGAGTGGATAAGGAGGTGACAGTTTGCCATGCCGCTCCCAACTCCCATCAGCTAAACTGTAATCCTTAGTAACCATGGCGGCAATACATCTTCTTTCACCATCTCCTCCTTCTCTGCACCTTCGTTTCTGCCCCTACTCTCTCTTTCTGTCTCCAGCAGTCCCCGCCTCTACCTCAATCCATCCTCAGCACAAAACCCCAACCCAAGCTTCTGCAAATTCCCAAAATGGCGTCCCAGAAACCCCAAAGCGCCGCGGACGACCAAAGGGCAGCTCAAAAAGCTCGACTAAAAAGCCAAACGTCCCAGAAAACCCAAAGCGCCGCGGACGACCAAAGGGCAGCTCAAAACGCTCGACCAAAAAGCCAAACGGGGCTCCTCCAAATCCCGAATCCAGAGATGGGTCAATTCCCAAGTCGGATGAGGACTTCGATTACGATGATGGGATGGATTTCCCCTACTTAGACCCGCCATTGGTATGCTGCTTTGGAGCAGTTCAGAAGGAGTTTTTGCCAACAGTTAGGGTTTCAGAGGCACAAATGGACCCTGATATTTACTCTCAGTGGAAAATGCTGCAGTGGACTCCTCCCGAATTCGGTCGAGCTCCCGGGGGCCCGCCATCCAATGTGGCGATTTCACATGTTCGATTGGGGGGAAGAGCGGCTTTCATGGGCAAGGTTGGGGATGATGAATTTGGGGATGAATTGGTTTATATGATGAATAAGGAGAGAGTGCAAACAAGGGGAGTCAAGATTGATTCAGGTGTTAAAACAGCTTGTTCTTTTATGAGAATTAAGTTTGGGGATGATGGGAAGATGAAGATGGAGACAGTTCAACAGGCTGCTGAGGATTCATTGCTGCCCTCTGAGTTGAACTTGGCTGTGCTTATAGAGGTATTTGCTTAGGGTGCTTGTTCATGAGCTCAATTGAATTTAGGCCCTGTTCTATTTTGTATTTATGAGGATTTAGTTAAGGGATTATATTTTTTTTATAGTTTTTTATATTTTTTTACAGCTTTTTATATTTTCTTATATTTTCTTACATTTAATAGATTTTATATAATATATATTTAATTTAGTTACAGAAATATATATATATTTTTAATAATACTACTAATATATAAAATTTATGAATATCTTATAAACACAACATTTACATAAATATAGAGTTTCGACATGAAATATATATTATTATAAATGACCATACGTTTATTTATATTTAAAATTATTTACTTAAAATAGAAATTTATTTGAAGAGTTGTATTCAATTTTATCAAAAAAATATATTTTTTTATTATACTTTACTTATTGGATCAAATTAATATTCATATAAAAAATCTTGAATGAAATTTTATTCATCAAATTTATAGAGATTAATATATTTTATTATTGTATAATTAACTTAATTAATTACTTATTTTTAATAAGTATATTATTTTAATATTATTTTTTTTATCTAAAACGTTCATTGTAAAACAAATTATACTATACAGCTCTTCAACAATTCAATAACTCCTTACATTCATCCGTACATCTCCTTACAACTTCGTACATCTCCTTACATCTCCTTACATCTATCTATCTATCTAAAATGTGAAATAGAACAAGCCATTAGTTTGCATTATTAATTTGACTTGATGTATAGTTTATACTGACATTGTTCCCCTTTTTTTGTCCCTTCTGAATATTGAGTATTTCTGTTGCCTCTAATGTTATCTGGATCCTTGGGATCTAGAAGAGTGATAGATTTAGTCATTTTGAAAATGTCAATTTTAATCTGAAAGATGGAACTGAAAGGAACAATTCCACTATGTAGGCCCTGTTTTTATCGTAGGTTACTTTAGATTTATCAATTTTAATCTACTTTAACCTAGTTCAATTCATTTGGAAAAAAATACCAACTTCGATCCACTTCAACCAACCTCAACCAACCTCAACTCGCTTCAACCAACTTCAACCAACCCTTTCATAACTTTAATAATTTATAAAGTATCATGTGAGATTTAATTATTTTTGCAAAGTAGTATGATTTGAAAATGGTGGAAATTTATAAGTAACTTAGGGTAGGTAAAAGAGTGAAGTAGGTTAAGGCAGGTTGAAGTAGGTTGAGGTGGGTTGAAATACACTTAAGTGGATTGAATTTTGTTGATGTGATAAATTAAACTTGGTTAAACTAATGGAAGGAGGTTGAAGTGGATTAAGGTAGGTATTTTTGAATTGACTAGATATGATTTCATTTTGTTGATTATCATGATGCATCAGGCAGTATTGATTAGATACGATTTCATTTTATTTTTCAAATTATCATCGTCATATTTTGCTGTCGCACGCTTTTCAAATTATATCATATGTTTATTATTTTCCACAACCTAATTTTTCGTATTTTATAAAATTAGCAAAAAGTTAATGTTATATTTTTAACCAACTCCTACATTTAAAAATTAACAACAAATCTATATTGCTGATATATTTTGTAACACTTACGATCATACTATTTTCTTTTGTTAGATTTGAATTTTTCAAATACGGACCTGTTATTGTCGTCGGTAAATTGGGGAGGGTAAAAGGGTAAAGTGGGTTGAAATAGATTGAGGTGGGTTGAAGTAGGTTGAGGTCGGTTGAAGTAGGTTGAATTTATTTAATGTCATAAGTTGAACTTTAGTTGATAATGGAAGTGGGTTGAAGTAGGTTGAAGTGGATTGAGGTTGGTATTTTTAAATTTACCCATGAAAAAAGGGGCACGTATATAAAAAGTTGTCATCAATAAATTTTGTAACCCAAATCGTTAAAAATAATTGATAAGTTGTGCCGGCCTCCAACTTTTAGAAAAATAGTTACAAAATTGTGAAATTACCATTCAGCGAAAAAATGTACTAAAAATTACAATAACTTCATAAATTATCACACATAATTACATCCTCATTATTTTAACCCACTTCAACCCACTACAAAAAATATACCAATTTCAACCAATTTCAACCAACTTCAACCCATTTCAACCTATTTTAACCCATCTAAAAAAAATACCAATTTCAACCCACTTCAATCAATCTTAAACCACTCCAACTTTTTGTCCACCTTCATTTACCCACGAAAAGAACAGGCCTCTAGGGCTGTTTTGTGGTAAGTTGGTCATTGTAGATAATTGTATGGGTGAATCATGGTACAAGTTGAAAAATGAGTGTTTTTCTGGACTGTTTATTCGTGCATTCTGTGTCGCTTGAACATGAAATCATTACATATACTCTCAGGGTTGCTCAATGAAATTTTCATTGATGAATGAAACTACTTCTTTCCAAATATTACTAATGATTGTCATGCTTGCCAATGGTACTGTAACCTTGGGTTGGAGGTATTATAAATGGGTAAAAAGGGTAAACATGATAATGGAACCAGCTGTCTATGAGTCATGAGAAGATGGATAGTGGCTTTCTTTCCATTTGATCTGAAATTTTCCTATGTAAGATCTATAGTTTTCTTAAATTTAGGGGATGATAGGTCCAATATTTCCAAAGTGATCCATAAATTCCTGAAATTCCATGATGATCTAAATGAAAAAAGCCACTTTGGATTTATAAGTTTGCTAGGATTACTGATTCAGGGTTTTGATTCCTTGTTTTTGTACTTCCACAGGCTAGAATCTTCCACTTTAATTCGGAAGTCTTGACATCGCCTAATATGCAATCTGCGCTCTTCAGAGCCATCAAATGGTCGAAAAAATTCGGAGGACTTGTGTTCTTCGATCCAAATCTCCCATTAGCGTTGTGGAAATCACGTGATGAGACGAGAGCAGTGATCAAACAAGCTTGGGAGGAAGCCAATCTCATCGAAGTGAGCACTCAAGAGCTAGAATTCCTTCTCGATGAAGAACACTATGAGAGGAGAAGAAACTACCGCCCTCAGTACTATGCTGAAAATTATGACCAAACTAAAAAACGAAGAGATTACTACCATTACACACGTGAAGAAATAGCTCCCCTGTGGCATGATGGGCTCAAGTTTCTCTTCGTCACAGATGGAACCCTACGAATTCATTACTATTCCCCATCATTTGATGGTGTTGTGGTTGGGACTGAGGATGTGCTAATAACGCCATTTACATGTGACAGGACAGGGTCAGGTGATGCAGTTGTCGCTGCGATTATGAGGAAGTTGACTGCTCATCCTGAGATGTATGAGGATCAGGATGTTTTGCAGAGGCAGCTTAGATTTTGTATCGCTGCTGGAATTATATCACAGTGGACAATCGGAGCAGTGAGAGGCTTCCCCACAGAAAGTGCGGCGCAAAACCTCAAAGAGCAGGTTTATATACCTTCTCTGTGGTAGAAAAGGCATGCATCTGATCAACTGAGTGCATTAGAAATGCAGATTTTGTTACCTATTTTATCCTTCAAATTTGAAAGAGCAGGGAAGAAAAGGGGCATCATGTATTCGTATCTGATTATAGTTCCTCTGTTTGTTTGTTTTGTCTTTTTTTTTTTTTTTTGTTTTTTCCCCCCTAAAAAGCTGTAAGTTTCACTTATCAATCAGATAGCAGAAACTAGCAATAACATAAGAGAACCACCACCCGAAATTAGTTACAATTGACTTGAATGAAAGTAAGCCAATTCTGAGTTACTTGCATTGCATTGCCTGCTATAAGATTTTATTTACTGACATGAATATAATCTAAAACAACAAAACTACATATCTGATAGAATAAAATCTTGTAATTATTTTATTGTTGGTAAATATTGTGTTAAATATTTCTGTTGCTATTTTTCTGCTAGCTTTTCCCGGAAGATAGGATCACGATTTCCGGATCTTTTGGGCTTCTCTTTGATCTCATGTATTATATAGCTTGATGTAATTGCTTCCTTGAATCAAGTAATAGGGAAAACCTTTGCGGCTGGTAACGTGCTTAAGCCCTTATTTATCATGGTATCAGAGCTCTGATCCACCAACATCAGAAACAGAATCATATTAGTGCCCAAACAACCATGGGAGGTAAGAAAGGCTCAGACTTTGTGATTGATAATCCATCACCCTATTACCTTCATCCATCTGATGCGCCAGGTGCAATAATAACTGCGATCAGATTCGACGGCAAAAATTGTGAGCTATGGGAGAAGGCCGTAACCACGGCATTGACGGCAAAAAATAAGATAGCTTTCATTAATGGAACTATCACTAAAGCAGAGGTGATGAAGAAAGCATTCCTAGGCGAGATGAGTGCGTGAGTGATCATAAATTCCATGATCACTTCATGCATATTAAACGTCATTGATCTGAAGCTTCATACTAGCGTCGCTTATGTCGACTCAGCCCAAGAAATTTAGGAGAATATCTAGAAAAGATATTTTGTCCCAAACGTGCCTAAGATACATCAATTAAAGGCCAAGATCGCATCGTCCAAGCAAGGTAGTCTCGAGATGATTGAATTTTTCACACAACTAATGGGGCTCTGGAATGAGCTTGGAAACTATGTGAAACACCCGAAGTGTACGTGTGGCGCAGCAGTACAATATGCGAAGATGGTTGAGGAAGATAAGGTCCATCAATTCTTGATGGGAATTGACGACGATGCATACTCCAATGTTCGGTCACAGATTCTGGCCATAGACCCTCTACCATCACTCGATAAAATCTATAGTATGGTTCAGCAGGAAGAGAACCATAAGAAGGTTATGCAAGGGAGAGAGCACAGGCACAAAAATGCGTCTGCCTTTGCTATGTCGCATTTCATGAAGGGAGCCCAGTATGGTCGAGAGAGAGTGAGTTGCAAGCACTGTGGGAAGCTCGGACACGAGGAGGCGAATTGTTTTGAGTTAATTGGATATCCAGCCGGTTGGAGCACTGGAGGGGGGCGTAGTAGCAGAGGCAGAGGAAGAGGTGGTCGAGGAGGAGGAAGAACTAACTCAGGCAGAGGCCAACGGGGATATACCAGCAAGGAACAAGCCAATGCAGTCCATGCCCAAGAGAGCAGCGTCGCTACTGGTAAGGTAGAAGATTACCCATCTGCGCTATCTCGACTCACCGAGGATCAGGTACAGAAATTGCTAAGCTTAATCGAAGCCCCTAAGGACACTCAGGAACGTCTCTCAGGTAAGCATGACTGGCTTTTAGACAGTGGCATCTCTTACCACATGACTGGAAACTTGAAATTATTATCAAACTTGAGTGATATACGATCAGTTCCTGTCGGTATGCTTAATGGAACCATTGCTTTTGCTGATAAACGTGGCTCGGCGAGACTTAATGAGAAGTTGATATTAAGTGACGTACTTTATGTGCCTAGCCTAAATTGCAATTTGATATCAATTGCGCAACTAATTGAGGATCTTTGTTGCATTGTAACATTTACACGTAAGTTATGTGTGATACAGGACCATACTACGAAGACGCTGATTGGATCGGGTGAGCATAGAAGAGGGGTGTATTTTTACAAGGCAAATCCAACGGAGGAAGTTCAAGCCAAGAATGTCATCACTCATGATCTTTGGCACCGAAGAATGGGGCATCCATCAAATTAGGCATTATCAAAATTATCTAGTACTATTTCGGGAATTGTTTGTAGTAGTAGTAAGAAGGATTTATGTGATGTGTGTTTGCGGGCCAAACAAACTCGATTACCTTTGGTATTAGTGATAATAAAGCATCGATGCATTTCATTGTGATATATGGGGTCCTTACTATGTTAAATCCTTTTGTGGTGCTAGTTATTTTTTAACCATCTTAGATGATGCAACCCGTTGTGTTTGGGTGTACCTTATGAGGGATAAAAGTGAAGCTTCCAAACTTGTGAGAGAATTTTGTGCCATGGCGCAAACTCAATTTAAGACAAGAGTGAAAACCATTAGGAGTGACAATGGCAGTAAATTTGTCTCGGGTCCAATGAAAAAGTTTTACGGAGAGCAAGGAATAGTTCATGAAACTAGTTGCGTAGATACTCCCCAACAAAACGGAAGGGTAGAAAGAAAACATCGCCATGTGCTAAACATAGCTAGAGCTCTTCGATTTGAAGCACATCTTCCAATTGAATTTTGGGGAGAGTGCGTATTAGCCGCGGCCCATTTGATTAATAGAACCCCCACTCAAGTAGTTAAGGGAAAAACTCCGCATGAAGCCTTGTTTGGAATGAAACCCTCCTATGAGCATATTAGAGTTTTCAGATGTTTGTGCTATGCCTATAATTTCCAAAGAAAAAAGGACAAGTTCGGGGCAAGGAGTAGAAGGTGCATTTTTGTGGGTTATCCACATGGGAAGAAGGGTTGGAAGGTCTATGACGTGGAAACCGGAGAAATATTTGTTAGTAGGGATGTAATATTTCATGAAAAAACCTATCCCTATGCACGTATAGAGTAGATTGCAGATAAAGATGAGCAAAAAACTCTGGGTTGGAGTCCGAATGAGTGTTGTGATGAGCTTGATGCACATGCACTACCACAAGGTCTGCTAACGAAGCCCAGGGAGAGGACATTGGGCCGACTCACCGGAACAACAGGATGCAGCCCGTTGCTATTAATGGGTCTGCGCCAACAAATGAGGATGTACGAAAAGATGGGCCATATGAGATAGACAGAGGCCCGGTTGGTGAAAGAGATGGGGAAAATATTTCAGGTGGCCCAACGGATAGGGGGAGTGGCCCACTTTATACCCTAGAGTCACAGGTTATTTTGGATGGACCGGCAAACAGAGGGAGCAGCCCACTTGCTGTCACCGGCTCGCAAGAAGCTGAAAAACGAGCTCGTAAGACTCCCAAACATCTACAAGACTATATCTGCTATACGGCTCGTCCCAAAAACCCCTCTTCAAGTGCAACCCTAATCCAAAAAGTGTCTTCAGGTAAACCGTATCCCATAGCTAACTATGTTACATGTCATAATTTCTCTAAGGCGCATAAATGTTATTTGGCTGCTATTACCAAGATTGTGGAACCCAGGTTCTTTCATGACGCAGTTAAAGACCCCAAATGGCGGGAAGCTATGGCAAGGGAAATCGAGGCTTTGGAGTTGAATCAAACATGGTCCATTGTTGACTTGCCCCCGGGATGAAAGCCCATTAACTACAAGTGGGTTTATAAAGTGAAGTATCTGTCTGATGGACGCATTGAGAGGTATAAAGCTCGCCTTGTGATCCGCAGAGATAAACAAGTAAAAGGGTTTGACTACACTGAGACCTTTGCTCCAGTTGCGAAAATGGCCAGTGTGAGATGATTTCTTTCAGTTGCTGCTGCAAAAGGGTGGGAACTGCACTAGATGGACGTGCACAATGCCTTCTTGCATGGAGGTCTGGACGAAGAAATCTATATGACTTTACCTCCGGGTTTTAAAAGCACTAATCCTAATAAGGTGTGTCGACCTCAGAACTTTTTATACGGTTTGAAGCAGGCTCCTCGGCAATGGTTTGCCAAATTATCCTCTAAGCTCCTCGAATATGGTTTTGTTCGATCTTACGTAGATTATTCTTTGTTTACTTACATAAAAGGTGACAAATTCATGGCTTTGCTTGTTTATATTGATGACTTAGTCCTCACAGGCAATGATAGAGATCTTTGTGCTCAGTTCAAGGATTATCTTAACAGTTGTTTTCGTATTAAAGACTTGGGCCCATTGAAGTATTTTTTGGGCATTGAATTTGCTAGAAACGCCAAGGGCTTGTTTTTATGTCAAAGGAAGTATGCACTCGAGATTGTTGAAGAATGTGGCCTACTTGGGGCTAAGCCCATTGAGTTTCCCATGGAAACGAATCATAAGTTGGCCTTGGCCACCAGACCACTCCTTAGTGATCCTACAAAGTATCGCCGCCTTGTGGGAAGGCTCATTTATTTGACTCTTACTCGGCCTGAGTTGAGTTATTCAGTTCACATTCTGTCTCAGTTCATGCAAGCACCTAGAGAAACTCATATGGAGGCAGCCAAACGTGTGCTGCGCTACCTTAAAGGCAATCCTGGACAAGGGATTCTCTTACGCAGTGATTCTGATCTTAAACTGATTGCCTTCTTTGATTCCGATTGGGGGGCATGTCCTATTACCAAAAGGTCTCTTACTGGCTATTTTGTGACATTTGCAGGATCTCCCATATCCTGGACAACTAAAAAGCAAACCACAGTGTCTCGCTCATTGGCCGAAGCAGAATATAGGGCTATGGCTATTGTCACTAGTGATATGATTTGGATCAAGTCTTTTCTGGCTTCCATGAGGGTGTTTGTGAATCATCCTATGCAACTGTTGTGTGACAATCAAGCAGCATCACACATCGCTAAGAATCCAGTGCTTCATGATTAAACCAAGCACATCGAGATTAACTATCACTTTGTTCGCGAACGACTTCTATCTAGAGAATTGGTTACAAGATATGTTCCTTCCAACCGGCAAGTGGCAGATATTTTCACCGAAGCTCTTGGCAAGCACCAGTTTCTGTTTCTTAGGTTCAAGTTGGGCATGGTCAATCCACATGCTCCAACTTGAGGGGGAGTGATTGAATAAAATCTTGTAATTATTTTATTGTTGGTAAATATTGTGTTAAATATTTCTGTTGCTATTTTTCTGCTAGCTTTTCCCGGAAGATAGGATCACAATTTCCGGATCTTTTGGGCTTCTCTTTGATCTCATGTATTATATAGCTTGATGTAATTGCTTCCTTGAATCAAGTAATAGAGAAAACCTTTACAGCTGGTTACGTGCTTAAGCCCTTATTTATCAATATCCAACTGTCCAAGTATGATCTATATCGGCACAATGTGGCCCAGATATTCTTCTGGGAAGTCCATGCAACTTTAAGCATTACCAAGGCCTAACATTTTTTTTCGATAATTAAATGCCATAAGGCAAGAATAAAGCCAACATAGGCTAAGATCAATAGTACAAAATAAAAAGAACACAGCAACTATAAGGATCGCCTTAGAAAAATAATACTACAAAACCCCCTTCCTATAATAGTCCCACTCGGAAGACACATTTTCAAGACTAGGAATACACCTTCTCCTTGATTCTCCAATTGAAGTCAATTCTTTGAATATAGCACGCCCTATAAAGCAGAGGAGGAGGATATCACTCATATCTTCCAAAAGCCTTCCAGTACTAATAGCCACACAAATTCAGCACAATCCAGAGAAAGTAAAATAGAAGGATTGGTCACATCCAAAAAAAATCAATGGTAAATTCCAAATTTTGACATTGGATACAATTATGAAGTGTTGGAATAAACTTTTGTTGATCCTAATAATAATTTGACATTTTGACTTTCCATGAAAGTGTCCTCGAAAACATGAAATAATTGAGCTACCGCGAGTTAAAACAAGTCAAATCTTACTAAGTTAGGGCTGACTCAAACTCGATTTGGCTCAGGTCCGAACCTAACTTTAACTGAGCCAAACCTGATACCTTCGAAAAGTCGTCTCAGTGCCGCTATAACCTTAGCTGCCACCCAATTTCATTGGCCAAACTGTCCCCGCCCCACAAATTCAGCGATATTTAATCACCCTATGAAGTGGATGACACTGATATAAAACCATCAGTGACAAAAATAGCATTGGTCACATCTAAAAAAATTCAGAGAAAGTAAAATATTAACTTAAAATCCTCTAAAAATTAGAAAGTCAAACATTAACTTAAAACCTTTTTTTTTCCCTTGCCCAGCCAAAAAAAAAAAAAAACCTTAAAACCTTTTTTAAAAAAAGATGTTGCTCTATATTCTTCTAACCTTTTCAATCTCATAATTATTGATGCGAAATTAAAGAAAGTATATAATAACAAAGGTTATATAAACCCAACTTGGAAAATAATATTGTTTTTTTTTTTGGGTATACATAGAAAATAATTGATAATGGAGTATATCATACCAACACAATTCGATCCATGGGGTTTGGCACCGGTTTTCTTAAATAAGATCTCGAGTCTGAGTCTTGTAAATATAAAAAACTTATGATGGGAGAATTCTACCTCCTTATGAGTACATCATATGCAACCTAATTCATAATATTAAAACAAACTAATAATATTTATTACACTTCATAGGGTGATCAAATGTCGCTGAATTTGTGGGGCGGGGGGTGGGGTTGCCAATGAAATTAGGCGGCAGCTAGGGTTATGACGACACTGAGACGACTTTTCAAAGGTATTAGGTTTGGCTTGGTCAAAGCTGGGTCCAGACCTGAGTCAAATAGAGTTTGAGCATGCCCTAACTTAGTAAGATTTGTCTTGTTTTAGCTCACAGTAGCTCAATTATTTCATGTTTTCGAAGACACTTTCATGGAGAGTTAAAACGTCAAATTATCATTAGGATCAACAAAAGTTTATTCCTACACTTTATAATTGTATACAATGTCGAAATTTGGAATTTAACTTTGATTTGACCATGAATTTAAAAATTTGTTCAGAAAAGATGAGCCCCCCCCCCCCCAAAAAAAAAACCAAGTAGAGCCCAAGCCAAGCTAATATCTAACCAAACTGAGCTCTAGCTTAACCAATTCAGACTCAACTCGACTTAGTTACATTTCCTAGTTCCTAGCCACAATTGATGGTGATTGAACATATTTGGACCATGGGGGGGTGGGGGTCCCTAATATTGTTCCACCATTATTAATATAGGTTAGTTCAAATAGTTTAATAATTATAACGCTAAATAAGGTATCAATTTGAGTTTTATGAATAAAAATTCAAGTTTCTTATCTATGTGCTAATAATAGTACGATTCTTGACGAAAGAAAAAAGTTAATTACATCGTCCCGAAAAATATATGGTAGATCCAGGTCTATAGATCCATTGAGATGGCGCAATTTGAACTGCAGAAACCTTTTTTTTTTAAAAAAAAGGGAGATCATTGAAAATAAGGGGTGAGTTTTAAAAAATAAAAAAATGATCATTTTTAGTAACCAAGATCTATAAAACCATACCTACCTTATAATTTGGACCAAAAAAAAGGGGAAAGGAGCAACTTCGTATGACTCTCACCTTTATAATTTCAAGTTGTCTAGCTGCTCCAAGCATGAAGTAAACAACAGCTGCGTTTTATACAGCCTTTTGGTTAGGTTTCCTAAAATTTTAGTTTACTTCCTCCAACCGTTATTTAGAAAATCAATTTTAGAAAACAGATAATTTCCATAAAAGCTAACTTCCATATTCTAGGAAAGTTGTTGAAATGCAACTTCGCTGTTCATTTATAGAGAAAGTC
This sequence comes from Carnegiea gigantea, assembly GCA_029747015.1. NCBI lineage: Eukaryota > Viridiplantae > Streptophyta > Magnoliopsida > Caryophyllales > Cactaceae > Carnegiea > Carnegiea gigantea. The sequence continues at coordinate 4,122,174 of JAKOGI010000001.1, read as the reverse complement.
GAATTTCTATCATCAGTAATATTCATATTTAACACTAATTCTAAGATTTTGTCTTATGTTTCACTTGATGTATTGGCCTTTTTTTGATGAACAAGGTATTCACTAAGTTCTTTTTTCTAAAAAATTACTTTGTTAAGTTTATGTTACTTATTTAAATGGGTAACAAAACTTCTAGTTGAGTATACTACCAACCTACCATACAAAAAATAATTAAAAAATTAAAAAATTTTCAAATAAAAAAATTAATAAATATACAGTTTATATTTATATAAGAATAGTAGATGAAATCAAAATGCTATTCAATTGACATAATGAACTGAATAAAGCATAAAGTTAATCACCAAACACTCAGCTAGTTTCTTCGCACAACCACAGTACACTGCAGGTCACCTTCAATCAACAGGTCCCTCGTAGCTTTTCCAAGCACTTCTTTTTTTTTGGGGGGGGGGGGGGGGGGGGGAGGGGATTTTGGCGGCCTAGTGCGTTGTGGGGAGCACGGGAAGGCATCTTAAATAAATGGTCAATTTTGTACACAACGAACAATGAACAAGGATACAAAAACAAATCTAGTGCCTCAATTTCTACAAGCCATTGCCTATACAAGTGTACACCTATCCCAAACATTTACCAATCTGATTCAAGCAAAAATGACTAATTACAGCTCTACAAGATACCTATCCAGAATGGGCATAATCTTTACATTCGCTATCTACTGTGACGTGGGTTCTTTACTGTCCATGCTGTGACTCGCCAGCCAGGATCTATTTACTTTGACCGGAATGATCTGGTTTAAGCTCTTGACTAAAATCACTTTCTGCAGCAAGGTAACAGAGATCCAAATTGCGACAGTCACTATCAAAGTCTTAGTGCAGATAGATAATGAGGACGACGTCCTCTCTTTTTCTTATAGGAAAGAGGGGGGGGGGGGGGGGGGGAGAGAGAGAGAGAGAGAGAGAGAGAGAACCTCCTGCACGTCTGATAGACTCATCATCTAGAGAACTATATGGCACTGTCGATCTAACATTGTCATAATAAGCCATCCATTCAAGCTGAGAATAGGAAGATGGCAGTATTTGATATACCTCCTCCAACCGCCCAATTTGCTCGTCATGCTGATCCAAATCTATAAGAACCTGAAATCGACTCAATGCATTAGAGTCAGTTCGTTCTCTTCTAATCTAAATCCTTCTTCTTTTTCTTTTTTTTTTTGGGGGGCGGGGGGGGCGCCGGGGTTGTGGGTGTTCAGTTTTACCTCAGAAGCAATCTGGTGAAAGGCCAGGGCAAATCTCCGCCTCCAGTACACAGAGTATAGAAGTGTAAATATTGCCAGTACGATAGTAAAGCCCAAACAAACTGTTGATTTCTTCAATGTAAAAACACCAGCAGCTATTATTTGTGACAGCAGCAGAGAGAACATTGTCGTGTTATGGATAATTGGCCAATATTGCCCCCCACTATCATACTCTGTTTTATAAACATTGATAATCTGGAACACATGTATAAAGAAAACTTCAGTGCAAATATAGATTAGAATAGGCCATCTTATCTCTCCCATGCATATATTATACGTGCATAATACTGAGGTGAAAAACAGATATATGACACAGGCATAAACATTCAGAAGTTCAACTTAATTCTGAAGAGAAAAGTTATTTGCTATATTTCTGTTTCCAAGAGCTTTTAGCTGTCCAGACCTTCTAATAGGGACAGCGAAAAGGATGAGGGGAATAAGGAATTTAGAGGGAGAGGGAGGACCAAGTGAGGAAGAGAAGAAACCTAAAGAGCACTAAATATCTTTATTGCAACTCTCCTAAAATAGCCTATAGTCTATAACATTCTACGCAAAAGCTATGATTAATACAATAGATTTTCTATCACTAGTTCATTCCTAAGTTTGGCCCATTCTTCATTTCCATTATTTTCTCCCTCTGTAGGAAAAAAACTTCTCATTGTGCCTTGGAATGAGGTAGAATAAGAGAAGACAATGACGTAAACGGCACGGTTAATCCATGAAAAGTACCAGCCCGCATTTTTTTTAAAACTTTCTCCAAAGCAGCTTTGAGTCATGAGTTCCCGAAAAACTATGGACAAATCGAAAACTGCAAATACTATTAGTTTTAACTAATCAGATGCATACTCCATCTTAGATATTGTTCTCGAATTCCTGAGCAACTTGAGCCATCTTACTTAACCAGCATACACAACCATTTGAGGTGAAGCTTGTTTACATATACTGCTCTTAAGCACGCCCTTCAGATCAAAATGTTAAAGCCCTGGGCCTCCGCGGATTCAAAGGGCCCGAACAGATCATCAAGCGATTGCTCTTCAGTTTTATTTTGATTTCAAAAATGAGATTCAGATTGGATAAAGTCATAGCTTTAGCTCTCCTCACTCCCCCCTAAGGACATCTCTAAGCAATTGGCGCAACATGCTAAGAGTGGCCGGAAGTCACGGACACTTAAAATTGTGGAATTCCTTCACTAGCTGACAATTTACCTTGCCAACATAATACATTGCGACAGGACTCTATATTATTCTCACAACTTATTGGTCGTGAAACATAATTGTTGGGAGAATCAATGATACGAAAATAGAGAACAAGCATAGGCAATTTTCCAAGCAATGAGTGCAAACATCCATGAGGATGATGTTGGCAAGTATTGGCAGCAAACAGCAGCTGTCGATTCTTGACGCACTAAAATTGAAATGGCTGCGATCCACTGTAGATTCCATGAACTCGTTCAAATGAAATTACAAACAGACAACCCAATTAAAGCATGAGAAATGGTAACACGGGAAAATAACGATGTGGAATAGAGGAAACAGCTGTGTGTTCCGAATTGGAGGTTTCTACTTAACACAGAGGCTTAGTTTCATTTCAGTGGCACCAGCAGAAATCACAAGCCAAAGCATAACGCTAGACTTTCAAATTAGACTCCAATTTCTTGCGATTTCTTGCGTTGCCGATTTTAAGGCAAAGAATTGATGTGGCACGGTCAACTTGGGGGAGGGCGGGATAGGATTCGACAAGAAATTCATGGGGCACATGATCAATACAGAACCTGGACTCGTCTCACATTGAGAAAACATCTCAACTTGGGAAAGTTTCTCAGGAGACTAATCCAGTTTCATTTCAAATTCTGAAGAATAATAATATGAATTTTATGTTTTGCAAGCGTCCTTAGTACATTCCCTCTTAATAAACGAATATCAACAACAGATGCAGTCACCAGAAACAAGTCATAAAATGCCTATACCGTGATGCTGTAGCCATAATACTACAAAAGACTTTGGGTTATATTAACCAAGGAGATTAGAGTGGGCAAATAAAGCAGAATTATGGCATTATGAATGCAGAAGTAAATTCCATCATGAAAATAACTGGAATACTTGTAAATTCCGCAATGGATCATTCAAAAAACTAATCTGGACACAATGAACTGTCCAACAGAAAGTGCACCTGGTTGCGGTATATAAGATAGGCAAACGAGAAATAAATCAGCAACAGTGGCAAAATCAGTGGTGCCAAGACAGCAAAGTTGAAACCGAAGAGCCCAAACAGAAGGAGTCTTGGCAGTTCAGTGTGATATGGAAAAGTGTAGCCTCCATCGAATGGACTATTCTTCCTCATAAGAATCTTCTTAAAGAAAAAGTTACCGATAAGTGGAAAAAGTTGCACAAGTTCACATGCCAAACTTGTCCACCCTGACGTGAAGACATAAGACATAAAGAAATTAACCTGCAGACCGCAAATTGGTAAGAAAAGATTTTGGTACACAGACATCTTGGAAACAAAAAAGTGCATGGATCAATTGAATTTACAAGGGATGCATGATGGACAATCTTAATGGGGAGAATCTTACTGAGACCTACTATTTCATCAAGGCTCACCCCTGATTACCCAAAAAAAAAAAATGCCATCAGATCATGAAATGATCATTCACACATTATTGGTCTACAATACAATGATACTAAAACAGCGGAGGAATCTTGAAGTCAGGGCCAAAGCTTATTTGCACAATCCAAAAATGTTTTCTTCAAGGATAATGACAATGATATTCCCTGTTTCCAAAGGGAACATAGCTGGTACCTTTCCCTTTTCTTTAATTAGGTATATTACTAGGTCTATTTTATGCAGTTGGAAGATGAATGTCATCTTTGTAAAAAGAAATTACAGATCTCCAACTGAATTTTTAATGACACCCCTCTCCAATGACCTGTTTTCTATTTATTATTTTTAAATATTGGATTATGGAAAAATCACCCTCTTCAGGCAAAGCGGGTATTAACAACAAAGACATGAAGACGAAAGGGTGACTACGAGGAAGAATAAATTAAACTGCTTAAAGAACATTATCAAATAACAAAAACGAAACGAGTCGTACCGCTGCAGGAACTGCTCTGGCTGCTAGTTCTAGGGGTATATTTTTTGGATTGGAAAAGACGTCCAATCTGTTGAGCACTGTACCAGATATAATATTGATAAAGAAAACATTCCAGATGGTGAAAGACAATATCTTGCTGCAGGCTGCCATTTTTCTTTTGCTTCTAGAGAATGCCCCCTCAATAGTTGAAAACAATATCATCAATGGTGGAACAGTATAAAAAAACAATACCAAGATGACACTGGGTATGTACCCCGTTACAAGCTCAGTCGCCAATTTCCTGAAATAATGAAACAAGTAATGAGTTATAAAAACAATGCAAGTCTATCACAATTTGCAACTAATTGCTGATCACCCTTCTCCCAAGGTTAACCTTTTCATTCATAAATCTCCAGGATCACCTGCAAAGCAAAGACTTCCTAATGCCTAGCCCTCCAACCAACACAGGAAAAAATCTAAAAGGGAAGAGAAGATATGACGAAAAGTTGTGACCAAATCTAACGTAAAACTATACTGTGCCAAAAGCAGAAACCAAACAAACAACCAGCAAAACCCTCCCACTCCATAAAATGCGCTAAAAGGAATACCCCCAAGAGCCAATGTTGAACAACCCAGAGACTCCAAAGAAACGACTCGACCACAAACAAACCTGGAGGCATTATGTGGTTCCTGGCTCTCCATAATTATACTCAAGCCAAACTTGTCAGGTAGTGACAATCACCACAATCAATAGATTTTCGTTTAAGTCGGAGTCCCCCATCACCCCAAGGGAAGGGGGAACCGTTGTTGCGAGGGCACACCTAACACTCACCCACAAGTCCAAAAACGTTAATCTAAGTACCAAACAAATAGGGACGATGTAGAAGCCATTGTTCATTGCCGTTTTAAGTACCTAACACAAACATCAGGTGAGACATCTTTCTAAAGCCCGTGCCACTACAGTAAGGTTGTTAGTGTCAATAATATAGTGCAAAACAATCTGGGTAAAGGATTTATGCTTAGGGTCTATGTCATATGGACCTTGAATAGGGTTTGCTTAGGGGCTATGTCATATGGACTTTGGATAGGGGTACAGATTCAAGGATCGAACTTGTCTTGGGCAAAACGTTAGGATAGCAGGAAACATTCCTTTAAACATTGAACATCGAAAAAAGTTTACAGCCAGCAATCACATTGTCTTCCTTCCCTTACAGCTCTCCCTAACCATTACTGACAAATACACATTGAAGATCCTATCAATTGAGTGGCTTCTGTATGTGACTTAAAGCCTTACTCGTCCTTCCTCTCCATCAACAAGTTACTTCAATTCATAAATCTAGGGTATAAATGTTGACTTCATCTCATAGAGATGCAAGTGGACATCTTTTAGCTTTTAGCACAGAAGCATGTCCAATCCTCTCAAATTTCTACTATATGATGGGTCACATCTTGTCCTTAATCATGTCTTTCCATGAAACACCCAAAAATCGACAGGTCGGAACAATGTAAATGCAAATGATTTTTTCTTGCCTCTCAAGTACACAGCAATGTGGCATTATAAAGAGGGACATAAGGTACAAAAGGATTAACACATGGCAACATCAGTGAAGATCATGTCCTCTTAAAGTAAAAAGAACACTTCTAATAATTTAGGACTGTCAAACAGGCCAGGTTGGGTTCAGTCCGTGTTCGTATCGAACTTAAACGGGTTGAGAAATTCTCGACCTGAACCCAACCTGTTTTTTAAACGGGTTGAAAATCTTGACTTATACCCGTTTATTTTTTAAATGAGTTAACTTGAAATATAATATAGACATATCAAGTTCAGATTATCTGGTTACTCATTTAGTCATTTACCCATTTAACACTTTGACTAAAATATGGTTATGAAGCATTATAAACCAATCTTTTGAGTTGAATATATTATCACAATGCAACCATTGTCCATCATCCTCAAGCACCACAACCTCAAAACACGGATCGACTGATTAACCCTTATTTTTTCACAATTCCTCCCAAAAAATAAATGGTAATTGGGTAAACAAGTCGACCTATTTAACTTATTTAATTAACCGAGTTAAATAGATATTTTTTCGTGTGAAAATTCGCAACCGAAACCTAATCCAATTAATTAAACAGGTTAAACATGTCAACCCATTTAATCAAACGGGTTGAAATCTTTACCCAAATGCACTTAATTTCATGTTTGATTCAGGTCGATAATCGTCCAAGGTTATCTTTTGACAGCCCTTCTTCTTTCTATTAGGCCCATAAATGATGAGACCGCAACATGCAATGGATGTGAAATACAGTATGGAAAAAGCCGACGGACCTAACAATTAAGGATTTTAGCCATTGTTTCCACTTTTGCAGTACATTATTCTGAGAACCAATGAATCAGGTATGAAGTTGATAAAGGCATTATGGGAATCCAAAAACTTCTGCCAAGTCTCTTGCATGTCTTTTCAGCCCAAAGAATCCCAACAAGAAAAGGCTATTGACTAACCACCTAACGCAGATCTATGTAAGTGGAGGTCAAAATAAAACAAAGCAATGAGCTAGAGAAGCCAAAATGGAAAGTTATAATGGATCCAAGTAGATTCTCTGCTATCAACTCTCGATCTAAGGCCAGAAACCCTCTCAAAACCTTGTAGGATGATGAGGTTATTAATGAGGGAATCTTCAGCTGATTGTGGGATAACAATGCAAACATGAAGATGGATGATGACAATATATCAATGAGGGAATCTTCACCTTTTGTACAAAAAGAATGAAAAGATCCCCAACCTCATTATACTATGTCCCTCTCTGTTGTATAACCAACTACATCAACTACAGCAGTAAACAAGAAAACAGGACAGCAGATCACCATGTAACATCTCTAAAGGCTCCCACCCAAAACCCTAGGTTGACAATTATGATAACTGAGAAAGAGGCATTGGACAGGTAACCATTCATCCAAAGTCTCCATCTAAAGCTGAAAAACCTTTCTTCCCATTACAATATCAAATACCCTGATCCATTTTCCAGTATGTAAACAGAACATATTCGCCAACTTTTACTATTTAGGAATGTAGACTGAAAGAAATGTCTTCATAAACTACGCACTGCTTTGTTTACTGTGAAGTAGTTCCAAGGGGCCAACAAAACACCTCTTTGCAATTCAATTTTCAAGGATACGCTAAGTACATTTGAACCCCCTACACTCTGGCAAGAGGGAACTCTGGGGCAATTGGTCTGGGTAACTCATCTGAATACCACCAACCAACCCTATTGCACATTTGCACCCTAACATTTTCTTCCCGTCGGTAAATCAACTGATCAAAGACATCCTCGCCCTTTGCAAGCTTAGCAATGACTGTGTACACACTAAAAAAGGGCTGATAGTTCTAAAAATATTAACCTTGAGGGGCTTCTGTTACTATGGCGTATATCAGGACTAAATGCTCGAAAAAGTAATCTTGCCATAAAATCTTAGAACTAGTTGTAGATCTCAAGTGACCTATCCTCCTTTTCATACAAATGCCTATTACAGGTATAGATTTATCAGTTTGTCCTTTCTAATTCATGAGTATCACTCTGAAATGATGCTACCCCTCTGCCCAATAAATCTCATGCTTGCACTGGCATCAGTATGAAAATACAGGAATGGAAGTTCTCCTACCTCATCCCTGGAGATCCAACTCTCGGGCACCAACTATAAATATTTTTTTTTTAAAAAAAACTCATCTAAATCCCCGTCTAACTTGACTTCAGTCAATAATTGTGCTTAGAAAAGCTGTCCACAGACAGTAAAGATCAACAATACATGAAATCATCCATCATTAAGGGCTATTTGCAAGCTGCAGATTATAACACTGGATAAAAGGGTCCAATGATGGGTCCTCAAGCCGCTAAAAGCTTCTTTTTGCGAAGACATCTTTCCTCCAGCTTATCAAAAAAGAGGCAGATCATCATATACAACCAAAAGAGTGAAGAACACTAGAGATAGCAATGAAGCTTTTAGACATGATGCACTGTCCATTGACAAGACAGCCACTTCAACATTTTCAATCAGTAATTATTCAGATGTAGGTTTGAACCAGAGCAAAATTAAACAAGCAACTGATGGAGCAAAGGAGGCAAGGAAGGAGATCTGAGAGAGCACCATACATTAAGGGGATTACTGGGATTAGGGGGCTTTCTCCATTTCTATCATTCTTTGTCGTTGATTGCTAACTTTACCCGCCAAACCAAAAGAAAAGCAACAGACAACTGTCTGGCCTTGGGCTTTCGTGCAAGATACAGTTGTATCCAAAATTATCAGAGTGACCTGAGGGCCTAGTGATGTGCAACTCTCCAAACCCGGACCGGAACAGCCCAAACTGAATGACGGCATTAGATGAAATGAGGTGAAAACCAGGCTGGACCAATTTAACCCAATAAATATTAACGAGCCACTCCCCCCCCCCCCCACCCAATCCGAAGGTGGGGGTATGGAACAGTAGTAGTTGGACCATCCTAAGCAAAGTAACTAGGGCCTAAGAATTAAGATTAATGCCATGAAAAAGGAGACAGTGAAGAGAGAACGACAAAATATAAACATGAGAGCAAGGCAAACTGCATATACAATGTCAAAACTGCGTAAGCCAAAAACCAGCTTTTTAGTTCAGTTATCACAACTGACCATGCCAAATTATCTAGTGATTACTGGAGCTGGCAAAAATTGACTTGAGACGATTACCGACTTAAATCGAACATGATTTAAGTGGTTTGGGTAGAGATTTGCAACAGGACTAATTAAATGGCCTGACACATTTAACCCATTTAATTAATTGGTTAGGTTCATATTGAAAATTTCGACCAAAAAAAAAAAAAAACCTATTCAACTGCTAATTAAATGAATTTAAGGAACGGTCGACCTCATTTACCCGATGACCATTTATTTTTTGGGGAGAATTGTAAAAATGTGGGATTTAATAAATCCCGTCTGCGTTTATGGCTTTGTAGTTCTTGTGCATTGTGAACCGCAGTTACATTATGATGGTATATGAAACTTAAAAGATTGATTTATAATGCTTCATAATCATACTTTAGTTGAAAAGTTAAATGGGTAAATGGGTAACTAAATAAGTAAATAACCTGAACTTGACCTGCCATGTCAACCCATTTAAACAAAAAAATAGATTCAGGTTAAGGTTTAGATTTTCAACCCATTTAATAAATGGTTCAGGTTGGGTATTTCTCAACCTGTTTAAGTTTGACACGAACAAGAACTTGACCCGCCTTGACCTATTTGACAGCTCTGCTAATTACCAAAACTAACACACTTCATGAACCAATCTAGTTGGAGGTTGCACGAAAGTTTTCTTAAAAAAAATCCAAACAAAAGTGTCAGCCTTCAGTTTAGTCCAGTCCAATCCTGACCGATATGGACAAAATACCAACATACAAGAAACCACTGGCTGTGCACGGGATCAAGTACAATGGATCTGGCTTCTATCCAGCCTTTAGTCTAGTCTCAGTCTGCACCAATTATGGCAATACCCCTGCCTAAGACACACTAATATGATGTTTGGTTGATTTTAATGTAATAGTAACGTAATGCAATCAACTTTGCAATATAATTATGATTACTTAGTTTGTGGTAATCATAATTACAAGATAGTTATTTTATTGCAATACTATTATACGACCAACCAAAGTAATGAAAACACAATTAAAAACTTCTTTGCATTACAAGGTTGATTGCATCTAACCAAACATTACATAAATACTATGCTCCTAATTGCAAACAGCACATGGTAAATAAAATAAAGACTAGAACTAGAAGAAGAACAGAGCAAAAAATTGATATTCATACATAGGGATGTAGAGCCAGCTTGCGAGCCCTCTCATGCCAGCTCGCCTTTTTGGTTGCCAAGCCTAGCGTGTGGCGAGCCTAAACCAAGCCAAGTTTGTTTGGTTATCCGAACCAAGCTCGAGCCTGATTGATTTGAGCTCGTGAGTTCACCGAGCCCAAACAAGTCGAGCCTTAACTAACCCAGCCAATGAGCCTAGCAAGCTTCCACGGCCTTCTCAAGAAACAAATATTAGAGCTTGAATAATTATAGTTCGTGTATAAAGGTAATCACTTTGATAAAGAGCTACCGCTTATGGTCACATTCTGATTTTACTTCCTCGGTCCAACTTCTCTCCTTTATCCTCCCTAACCTCCTTGCAATTTGGGCCCCATTTGGTGAGAAAAATTAGAATAGAATGGAATCAGAACTTTATACCTAAGAGGTTGGAGGTGGAACTTGAATCTAAACTCAAGTGTTTGGCAGAAGATTGGATTGAAATCAAGTTCCAATCCTTACTATTTGAGGAATAGTTACCGAATGGAATCAAAACTGTTTTATTTTTAAAATGCTCTATGTAATTATAAGTATTTTTTTTAATTGTCATTATTTTGACTTTGTAAAAGATAAAGTTTATTACCTTATTTCCTTACCATTTAAGCTTTGTATTGGTTATAAGTAATGTTTTTTAATTATATATATTTTTTGATAGGTTTTATAAAAATGCTTGCCACACATCCCTAATAGCTCAGCTCAAGACACTTGTCCTTTACAAAGATGAATAAGCACCAAATGAGAGTGGAAATCAATCTGGTAATTAATCATTCCATATCTCAAAGTAGCAGGATGATGCTTCAATATATCAAAAATCAGCATACCAATACTTCAACATATCAGTTGTGGGGGGGGGGGGGGACCAAAAGATATCAGATTAACATATCTAGATCGAAGAAAAATAAGGAATCTTAGAACTAAGGAAAATGAGCAGATCAGGAACGAGAATGAGCAGAACGAAAAAAGAAAAAGAAAAAGGGAAAGAATGAAAGGGAGGAAAAGGGGCAAATGCAGCAGAGAAAAAGAACAGATCTGAGAAGCAGTTGTCATCATACTTGCACAGCTCAAATCGCAAGAATAGATTGGGAACAACCTGTTATTGCCGTGACAACAAAGATGAGAACTGCAGCAGAGGTCACAGCAAATGGCGGTTTCTCCCGGTATCCTTCCGGTAATGGCAGCGCCTTCCCCCCGCCCCCCAAACATATCTAGAGTTAGGGTTTGGCTAAGAACTGCAAATTGAGCAAATGTGCCATACGAGAAGTTTACAAAATGAACTTTTTGATTTTATTTTTCTTTTTTGTTTTAAGATTAATCTAATCCCCGGGGATGGGGACTTGATACCCCTTAATAATGGGGGGTTTCAAGTCCCTTGGAGTTTGGGCGGAACTTCAGATTCCCAGGTTTCAAGTCCCTCCCCTTAAAACTTTCACCAAACAATAAGGGAACTTGAAACCCAAGGGTTCAAGTTCCGTTCCACTTTTGCTCGCCAAACATGCCCTTAAACTTCTCATCTGCTTATATACTCATGTAAAGGCAGAGTTGGAGTAATTTGCACAGCTTGTGCAAGCTTACACTCCTAACCTAATTACCATTAACTGATGATGCTAGTAATCCATCATTACTGTCAATGATGAGATAATTATGATTGTCCCTTGCCACACAGATTAGGTACGTTCATCAATCCTTTTATATTTATTAAAGAGCCTCATTATACATCCAAACATTAAGAAACGGCATCCATATTCAAATCCTAAAACGCATGCTTTTATTTAATAAGTCAAGCTAAGACTCAAAGCATTAAAGCGTTGCAATAGCCAAGGTTAGGCCTAAGTCTCAAACGAATCTTGGACAAGCCAAGTTCAAGCCTATATGTGAGCTGACCCGCCGAGCTTCGGGTTTGGCAAGCTCGGGCTCGGATCCTCTCCAATACACCCCCATCCATATTATTCAATACTAACTCTGCCCCACATATATTGTCAAAAGCATCCATTTTCTTTATCCAACAATGTTGTCAGGTTTGCATGTAAACACTCTACATTACCTGTATCAAACACTCAACATTCAGATATGGGCACGAAACTTGGACACTTCATACTAGACCAAAAATCCTCAAAATGTTTCTTAAAATTAGCTTACTCCAACACTTGGCCATGTATTTTTATTGGATACTTGTATCTAGTAAGTAACGTAGCTAACAGGTACTCTACAGCAGTGTTAGCTAAAACATTTGGAATTTTGTTGATAGAAAACCATCAGATAAGAAACAAAAAGGTTATCTAAGGAAAGAAAATCCTATTTGAAAGAGGAGTTGAACTGATAATAAGACTTATGTAACTATATACACCAATTCAATTTAGAAGACATTTTGCAATAATATAGTGAAAGCAATGGTTCTCTCATTGCCAAGAAGGCAGCAACGTAAAATTCAATCCTTAGTGCCATGCCAACCTGGAAGGCTGGAAGGGGTCAGAGATACTCCAAATATGACAATGGAACCTTTGTTTCGTCCCACGTTCCCCAAGTTGCAGTGTATGTCATAGGAAAAGATTGTGCTGCTTAATGTTAGTATAATTAGGGACTCCCACTTTATGCCTTGTGTGCAGTTACAAAGCATTCCCCCCTCAATGGCAACCTTCCCAAAAAGCAAAGAGAACTGTCATTGTCCTCTTGCCTTCTAGTGCATCTCACCTTCACCAATATGGGATGTAGAAGGGCAGAAGTCCATAGTTCATAGTTTTAGGAGGAGGCCCCTACTACTTTGTAGCATAAACGCCTATGGAGTGCTTACATTAGAATTGTATAATTAGCAGCCAGCTTCTAGTATGACGCTTTCCTATGTACTCATATTTTCCTATTTTTCTCATCCCATTTCCAAATTGACTGAGAATCTTTACAAATAAACTGGTTGCTGCTTGGTATGTGTCAAACTAAAAGCACCATTACGTTACTTACTTCTTAAGAACTCCTTCCATGAAAGGAAACATCTGCCGGAGCTGTGTTAAATTAGCCAAACTCTGCACAAGAGTAACCGGAGCAATAAAGAAAACCAAGAAAGCAGCAGTAGCAAGAAGTGTTGCCGTCCTTCTCAACCATAACTGTTTGTATGGAATACCAAGATTTCGCCAATATACATCACCTGGCTCTGGAGCTGAATTTGTTACCCACAGCATTGGGTTTGAGGATTGAAGACTCTGTGCAACACAGGAGGCAGCATAACGGGTTTTAAAAAACACAAAACCAGATGAGCATTCCTGCAAGGAAAATTAATTTACACCTTCAACAATAGGGATAATTAGGTCAGACAGTACCACACAACATTTTGAAATATGTAGGACAAAAAGTCACCCCTGTAAAGCTGTTAAAAGAATAAAAACAACTCATCTCTAAACAAGTGGAACACTGATGCAACAGAAAGATGCTTAGGGATAGGCAACTATACATGATCCACAAACCACGTTCCAATGGGCAAAATACTCATCACATATAGATAGAATAAAACCATCATTTTTCTGGTTGCCATTACAATATATTAAACAATTCTTTTTTTAATGATTAATAAAAAAATGTATTAGATAAACACCAAGGGGGTGACCCATGTAAAAAAGGGGCAATTACAAAAATCAAGATGCCCCCAAGCTCCCATGCGTAATATTATCTACAAAATCCAAAGAAACTCAAGTTTCTCCCAACCATTAAGCACAAGACTCCAACTATACAAGAATCTCAAAAAGTAGAGCTTGACATGTGATATGACAAGGCTTAAAACATTTAACATAAAATTAATCGCCGGATAGTTTTCTTCTGCCCAAATTAGTATCTCTACAAAGGATTTCTTCTGCTTTACAAATTATGATCACAAATGTCCGTGGGTGTAGCAGACAAGGATCACCAAGTGCACATGATCAATAAGAAGGAAAGAAGATAAGATAATTTGGCATGTTATCGTATATGTTGAAAAAGTGCAATGACTGGCGCTAATGATGCAAATGTAATCTAAAGCACGGATTAAGGTGGTCAAAGCACAGCTTGCATTCGAAGGGATTTCTTACACTTTCCAAGCCATGATTAGTTGATTGGCGCTTTGCCTTTTCTGAGATGAAGTCTACAGCCCTAAGGCATGAAGAAGCAAGGATGTTCATGATCAAGAAAGTAAGGCCCTTTTCTTTTCAACTTAATTTTTTTAAGAATAGGTTCGATTAAACTCTGTTCAGCCAAAACAAGTGCAGATAAGAGTTTCAATAGTTCAACAGAAAGAAAGTCAGTTCAATTCAGCAAAAATAAGTTCAGTCAGCCCCTCCCCCCCCCCCCCCCCCACCCTCCAAAAATATAAAAAAGAAAAAAGGAAGGAGGTCAATTCAGTTAGATCAGTTCGGCAAACTAAGGTGAAAATAACAGGGCCTAAGTCGGCAAACTAAGTGGAAAAATGTTCAACCTAGTAGCTTCACTTGATATCTTTTGAATCCAATTTTGATTAATAAGTGAGTGGTTTCAGATTTTGGATCTTAGGACCCACGAGAAGCCCAATATGGCACCTCCAAGAAGACTAAGCATGGATTCAAAATGTGACCGATCGGCGATGAAACGGCTACATCGAAAAGGTTTTCGAGTTGGCCCAACCGCGTTTTCGCTGCAATATGGAACGCAATTTCCGCATTAGCGCGATTTTTTCATATCGCGACCGAAACTGCATTTTGAATCCCTGTGACTAAGCATACCTGTTTGAACAAGGAACAATTGTGTATTCTTTACCTGTCCTACTCATTGGTCTAACCCATAGAGATAAGGGCTTATATAATAAGGAGAGCACGCAGAACTTTAGAGCTTAAGCAAGAAGGTCTGGAAAAGGAGGGAATACACACAGGGCCATCTTGAACCAAAATGGAAATGCCTTAGCAAGGAAGCTTTCTTATCAATTTCTTTCCTATTTAGCCACCATGTACTTCAAGCTCAATGCCATTGCTATTTCCTTTTCATATAAGGAAGAGCAACTGGAATTTTGAAGCAAAGCAAGAAGGTTAACAGAAAAAGAAGGAAATACACATGCATTCGTCATCCCAATTTGTATCCCAATAACCAATTTACCACAATGTCTATTTTCTTGAATACCGCCAGTACTTCACTGTGCTCGCTTAATAAAGAGAGTGAAAAGCCCTACAGATACCAAGCTTGTGTGCATTGTAAAATCATATTCGAGGTGACATAAATAACTTGGAGTCTACACAAACACCTGTGTTTCTTACAATCAACTTTGTATGTCTGACTTTAGGCTAGCTTTTGACCAAGAAAGCTAGAGGGTTTGAGCCTCAGCATGATACCTCAAAGTCTCCTGTAAGTCTTCAATTTGGATCAAGATCAGCTGTTCTAACTAATTTGAGCTGGAAGAGCTTGCTGAGTGCTCAGTACAATAAAATATGTGTTGATCGTTCTAAGGCCATATCCTTTGAGCTTTAGTATTCCAAAATCAGATGTTTCCAGATCCATTCAACCTTCCAAAAGTCTAAAATCCAAGCAGTTGGGTTTTCAGTCCACTTGCATTCAGCATTAACAAGAGGCATCCTAAATTTATAACCCCCCCCCCCTTCCCCCCTTTTGCGATGATATGGAAAGGATGGTTGAAGGAAAATAGGTTGCTGAAGTGTGGAAGATGATACCTTAAGCAATGGCAGGGTACGGAAGGAACACAAAGTCCTTCGTGAGCAATATTTATCCTTCTGCAACATACATGAATCTTCATAATCAGGTCACCTTCCTTTTTTGTCGGTCACCCTCTCTATATGGATGACAAGCCCTTAGTGTTCAGTAATATCACTTTTGTTACTTGATAAAAAAAAGGTCCAGCCCCCAGGGGACGGCCAAACAAAAAAATGCATGCGGAAAGAAAGTGAATAAACATCATCAAAATACTGAAAAGAAACAAATTTTAACATGATCACACTAGCCTCCAAGGCCAAAACCAAATACTGGGGTACTATAATTCGGGTTTTGAATCACAAAATTAGTCAGGACACAGAGTAGTGACACAATATAACCTTGTCCCCAATAATTTGCATGGGTATAAACTACAAACACCTCAATGATCATGGATTAAGCATTGTGAAGAAGAAAAAGACGCGTATAAGGAATGGTTTATCAGAAATGAACCGCAATTAACAGAACAACTGATGCTATCGTTTCTGACACTAAGCAAGAAGTACAGTAAGTAATGTTTCCTTTCTGACCTTCCCTTTTGTATGCAAATCATAACTATGCAAATCCATGTCCTCCTCTTTTCCAGTAACCTCAGGTTCGTTCACAAGCATATTGAACGGAGGCCGTCCTCCTGAGTAAGTACATGTGACGGAAGCTGTGTCATCTTTGCGGTAGAAATCATACACCTTCTGGACACTTTTCTGCAACCAATGTAACAGGCACACATAAGAAGCCATGGTATCATTTCAAAAACAAAAGATGTACAAGATAGGAAGGAGAATATTTTTCTATTTTTTTGTTTTTTGGGGGGGGGGGGGGGAGGTTAAAGTGCAACTAAATGTGATTGCCTGACTGGTACCCAAAACCCAAAAAAAAAGAAAAGAAAAAAACAGAAAAGGAAAACTTTCAAAATATTTTTCGATCACAATAGCCTTCTCTTGGGACCTGATTCCAGGTTTCATTTTGTAAATAAGCAATGAATCTTTAAACATACTAACGCAGTCTAACAAGTCAATGCAGCATGTAGATGTCTTTTCTGTTAATCCTACCCGGTTCTTTGTCCTCTTATTTTTAAGAATATATCTGCTACTGGATGGAATAACTCATGCTTAGAGGTATAAAAAGATTAAACAATCATGATATATCCCCCTGGTTTCCTATTTTCTTTTAGCCACAGGCATCAACTGGCGCTAAATCTTCTGAAAATAAACTGGTAAACAGAAAGCTGTAACAAGTGTGATTTTATATTTTCATATATATTTATCTTTATATATAGAAAAAGTGGAAACAAAAGCCTAAAGACATCCCCACTTAAAATTTTCAGAGTTTGTGTGTGGTCTCGTCTCTGACCAATCTCCTACGCCCCCACAAAATTCCCCTAAGATTTCACCTGATAGGCAAGATTTCTTATCTAACAGACATTGACCCATCAATTACTATAAAGGTTTTGAACAACTTACCACCCTACGCCATAAATTTCTCAGAAAAGCATGCCAACAGTCTCTCATGTTCAGTAGTTCAGTATCACTGTTTCTATAAGGAAAATAGAATATATCATATGTCACAATCAAAAGCAATGGATGCACAGCCAGCATCCTACACAGGTACTATAAATCCAAAATTTAGGTTATCTACATAGTTGGCCACATCAAAAGAAGAATAGCCAAACTTCAACTATGTCTTGATGAGATTATCTTTCATGAGTTAAAGGGACATTTCCACGCACCTAAAGGCTCTTATGTTCTCACTCCAAATGCTTCCAAAAAAAATGTATTAACATGCAGCCTCATTTTTGAATTTCTTCCCAAAGAAACCCTCCCAAGCCAAGAGATAGTAAAGCAAGCACCAATGGTGACATAAAGCCCAAGTGAGACAAAGCAAGTGTCAATGGTGCTCGACCGCAAAGGCAGTGAAGCAACAATAATTCATCAGTTCCATATCCTCTTTGCCCAAATAGTATCTATTTAGCAAAATGTTTCCACTTTTTCGTAACTACCGCAAGTCAAAAAAATTCCCATGCAATGATCCCTAAACCTAGAAAAAAAAAGAAGAAAGAAACCTTTGAAAGGGTGTACACTGGCATGCGGCAAAGGAGCTCTCAGGGGAAGCCTCCTTCAAAATTGGGTTGAATTGATGGATAATTTGAAAGGTCGAATTTTCAAATAATAAGATGTAGTGAAAAACATTTTTGAGTTCAGATCCAATTTCTAGTCCCCTAGATCCACCTCATGTAGCTATTTGAAAAGGCTAACAATAGTGTCATTATCAACAAAGACATCCCTGCCAAACACTACTGATACTCAGCCCCATCATCCACCTCAAAGTGAAAGTGGGTTAAGAATCTCTCCAATACTTTAGAAGGACACCTCAAAGGATGTACCCATCACAACCATTCAATGTAGAAGGAAACCTACCAAATCCAGTCTCAGCCTCACCATCTTTGGTATATTTGATAATAAGCATTTTCCTTGAAGATTTCCCTCCTTATTCCATAACCATTGGCAAGACATGCTCGAAAAGCCACATGCTGACACCTAAACCTTCAGACCTCCTTCAAGCCAATTGCTTGACCACATTCCATCTCACAAGATGACACTTGAGCCCCTAAAGAAACCCCAAATAGAATTTTTTTTCTTCTTATATGGTAGCCACTACAAATGGCTAAGTAGAGACAGAACATAAGTTAGGGTTCTCGAGAAACGCTTTTGATGAGAGTTCATCTCCTCCACTTCAAAGTATTGAGTTTTCAACAGCAAAAGTCTCTCTCAAACTTCATAATAATCAGTTCCCAAATGGCTTTCTGCTCAAATGTTGTTCTAAAGGGAGGCCTAGGTAAGAAGTTAGAAAAGAATAAATGGTGCAGCCTAAGCTGCCTTGAATGCAACTTAATATCATCCACCTATCCAACAAAGACGATAGAGCTCTTTGTCAAGTTAACTCCCGAAACTCTTAGAGACTTAGACAAAAAATTGCTCGGTAAAATAGAACTAGTAAGAACATGGTGAAGCTTCCCCTTCTGCTCACAATCATTGCTCACATTCTACAGAAGGTAATACTGCCACCAGCAGAATGAAATAAGGGACACTCAATGCTGTGGAATTCGGCCATCTCACCAAAAACCTTGAGATAGAGCAACGCTAGATGTTGAACCTGGCGTCCTAGCATCTTGATAGAAACCTCAAAACCAGCAAAAAAAGATAAATAAATAAGAGGTGAGGAGAGATAACTTGAGCTCCTCTTTGGTTAGTAAACACTCTTCCACATCAAAACAATTAATAATTCTGCAAGTTGTAATTATAGCCGTAACGTCTCCAAATACTTATCTATTCCATTTCTTGAGCTCCTCTTTCATAAATTTAGGTCTTCTTACCCCTGCCATATCTGACCACCCATTGATAAGAATTCAAGGGAACCCTCAAATTACAGAAACAACATCATATTATTGTCTCCTAAATATCTTATGAAACATCATTCAAAAGACAAATATCACTTTTTATGTTTATCTTTTCATAGTTTCACTTCAACAACACAAAAATGGAAAACTCCCAGCCCCATACATAAATATAAAGAAAGATTCCCTGCATTGATCCCTAACAATCGGCTCCGTTTGCTGTGTTTCACCGAACCCAACTCTCAAACTCAATGCAACTACGTCCCTTCAAAGTTCTACTCACTATATAAGAACATTAATGGTCTCGCTTAAGCAAAGACGAGCAAGGACAGATGCCACTTACGACTGGACTAAAAACAGAAAAGAGGCAAAAAAAAAGACAAAAGGAAAAATAAATAACCAGTGATTCCTATAACAACGTAAAAGAAAGGTGGGGAAGCAAGAGAAAGATTAACTGCCTCTTGTACAGTCTATATCAAGCCAGAAACAATGCCCTTTACATATAGATGACAAGGCAATGAAATATTCAAACTAAAGATAAATGACTAAAGCAAGCAAGGATAAAGGCAAATAATTCTCTTTTGCAGATGAAGCATACACAGACATGTGTGTGTGTGTGTGTGTGTGTGTGTGTGTGTGTGTGTGTGTGTGTTCAAGAGACGAAGTGGATGGGAGCTAAAGTTAGAGAAGTGGATGGGTACAAATTATGGTATTCGGGGTCAATCAAGGCGAGGAATGGAGTTGGCATTTTGGTTGAGAAGGAATTGGTAGACTTTGTGGTCGAAGTGAGGCGTACGAGTGATCGAATTATGGCCATTAAGGTTTTGGTGGGTTCAAAAATCATAAATGTGGTTAATGTTTATGCTCACCAAATAGGTCTGCCAAACGATATTAAGAAGCTATTTTGGGAGGATTTGGATATGGTCATCCAGGATGTACCTCAGAGCGAGAAGCTTTTCATAGGAGGTGACTTTAATGGCCATATTGGTGTTGAATTAAACGGGTATGATACGGTCCACGGGGGTTTTGGTTTTGGGGAGAGAAACAACGGAGGTCTTTCTGTGCTGGACTTTGCGGTGGCTTATGAATTGTTGGTGGTCAACTCCTATTTCAAGAAAAAGGAGGATTACTTGGTGACCTTTAAGATTGGCTCTTTAAAGACCCAAATTGATTACTTCCTAATGAGGGCGGATAGTCGGAGGTCTTGTAAGGATTGTAAGGTGATTCCTAGTGAGTATATAGGGATTCAGTATAGGTTGCTAGTGTTGGATGTGGAGTTCAAATGTTCAAAGTGGAAGAAGAGGAGAGCCGGGGACCCTAAAGTTAAGTGGTGGACCTTCACAAAGGAGAACGCCAGGTTATTATCAGAGAGGATTACTGAAGAAGGAGCTTGGAGGCAGGTAGAAGATGCAGATACAATGTGGGAGGCAATGGCAGAGCATATTCGAAGGCCGGCTAAGAAAATCCTAGGTACTTCTAGAAGAGGCGGTAACAAAATGGAGAGTGCCTGGTGGTGGAACGAGGAGGTTAAGGAGAAAGTCAAGGAGAAAAAAGAGGTTTACGCTGATTTCATGAACAGTGGAGCGGATGAAGAAAGAGAGATTAGGAGAGTTAGATATTATAAGGTAGCTAAGAAAGTAGCCAAGAAAGCTATAGCGGTAACTAAGAACATGGCTTTCGATAGGTTATATCATAGATTGGAGACCAAAGAAGGGGAGAAGGAAGTCTTTAAACTGACGAAGGCTAGGGAAAGAAAAACAAGGGATTTAGGTGTTCTGAGGTGCATCAAGGATGAAAATGGTAAGGTGTTGCCTGAGGATGCAGAAATCAAGGAGAGATGACAAAGGTACTTTTCCAAACTCCTTAATGGGGAAGTGATGGAAGATTCCCGTATTAGGGGCAGAGAGTGTAGTGAGAGGCGACTTGATCCGCGAATGGATGGTCATATCACAAAGGACGAGATTAAAGAAGTGTTAAAGAAGATGACTAATGTGAAGGCAGAGGGTCCAAATCCGATACCGGTGGAAGTATAGAAGTGTTTGGATGAAAAAGAATTAGAGTGGCTAACGGAGCTTTTTTCAATGTTATTTTTAGGACTGCTAAGATGCCCAGAGAATGGAGGTCTAATACAGTCATCCCTCTATACAAGAACAAAGGTGATATTCAAGATTGTAATAATTTTAGGGGTATAAAGTTGCTCGGCCACACTATAAAGTTATGGAAGAGGGCGATTGAGAGAAGGTTGCGGAAGGATGTTTCGATTTTAGAGAATCAATTTGGTTTTATGCCAGGCAGGTCGACCATAGAGGCGATTTACCTCCTTAGAAGGCTCATGGGTTTGTACAGAGATAAAAAGGTGGATCTTCATATGGTGTTTATTGACCTGGAAAAAGCATATGACAGAGTTCCGCGTGAAGTGTCATGGAGATGCTTGGGAAAAAAAGGAGTGTCACCCTTGTACATTCGAGTTATTAAGGATCTGTACGGGGGAGGTAGGACGAGTGTTGGGACGCCAGGAGGGGTCACCAATGGCTTCTCCGTTGGTATGGGCCTGCATCAGGGTTCCGCCTTAAACCCTTTTCTTTTCACTCTAGTTATGGATAAACTTACAAAAGAGATCCAAGATGCGTTACCATGGTGTATGCTATTTGCAGACAACATTGTTCTTATTGATGAGACCAGACAGGGAGTTAATGACAAGTTGGAACGATGGAGGCATACGCTGGAAGCTAGAGGTTTTAGAGTAAGTAGATCGAAAACGGAATACCTTCGTTGCTATTTCAGTGGAAGGGTAGATGCAGGGGGAAGTTACCCTGGATGGGAGGGCGATACCTAAGGTCGATAAGTTTAAGTAC